>JBAIZL010000422.1:522500-670000 GCA_036971475.1 Prosapia bicincta | reverse complement strand
CTCTATAACGTTGAATATTTAGAAACGTGTCCACATAAGTGATTCAAAATTTCATTTATTACGATTTCTAGTAATATTTTACTTCGGAAATACAATATCTCACCGCCAGGACGATTTCGTGTTCTGTATCTATCACTGAGGAACGTCTCCTTCAATCAGCCCCAATGTGTTTTCATGTGATAAAACGGCTTGGAACGTCTTCAGTATTGGAAAGAGGCAAATGACGTGATCAAGGAAGCAATAATTTCTCTATTTAGTCATTAGACTACAAGTACCAAGTAATGAATACATTAACGACATGTGTTACTGGCGTTACTAAATTTGCTTGTTCAGCACAATGTATTGGACTCGAGGTATAACCGCCACCTTCAGGGCAAGGCTGGAACATCAGCGTAAAGATCAAGTAAAGATACCTCTAATTTATTTACAGGTTGATAAAATACATAGATAAATAACTAGTAAAATATAAATTTAACATCAAACTGCAATGTAATGGATCGCGATACACCAGTTAATTAAGGCGAAGTGTTAAAGTACAGGAGTACTGTAGCAAATGTCATGTAGCCTAATTCCATAAAATTATAAAAAACCTGTAACAATGTTATTAATAATTTGTTCAATGCCATACACGTTCTATCTGAGTAAAACTTTTGTTTCATTCCTTTGTTGCGGTTTTTGTACTGAATATATTTCTTTCGAAATGCATTATAATGTATTTACTTCTATTGGTCCATATAAAATTTAATTGACGGTTGTTAATATTGATTTGTTCTTAAAATTCAGTTGTTTAAAGTAATTTCAAATTAAATATATACACACACTTTATTTTTCGTCCATATCGTTACAAGTTTGCAATATCAATTTAAATCTTTTTAAAACCTCTTAAATCATTTATTATTTTTTTGTAATAGCCAGTAGTTTGTACCTGCATCAAGTTCTATACTTTAAATTTACTTCTAATTTTATTTTATTGTCACTTTTTACTTTATGCCCAATTTTACGTATATTATAGGCATATAGGATATATAATTAATATATGATGAATAAATAAATATATTAATGTATAATACATGTATTTGTGTAATAAATACACAAAAACCTCTTAACCACAAACTTTCTTTAATTTACCCTAATGTACATTTCAGTTACAAAGTAACCATCCTCAGAGGGATAACATACAAAGACGTCTTTGTATGTTATCCCTCTGAGGATGGTTACTTTGTAACTGAAATGTACATTAGGGTAAATTAAAGAAAGTTTGTGGTTAAGAGGTTTTTGTGTATTTATTATTAAATTCAACCACAGTATATTCCTAATAAATAGTAATGTATTTGTGTAATATACTAACTATGTATAAATGTTAGACACACTAACAGACAGTCAGATACACAAATAGACGGACACACACACACACACACACACACAATCACACACACACACACACACACACACACACACACACACACACACACACACACACACACACACACACGCGCGCGCGCGCGCGCGCGCGCGCGCGCATGCACGCACGCACACACACACAGACACAAAAAAATATATATATATATAATGTCATTTTCTGGTATATTATTTATGTAATTATTAAATTTACATTCAATACATAATTTATAGCCTAGCCTTACATTTTCTACCCTAAATTTACTGAATTTTAAGTATCATTTTCTTTGAGTAGATTATTCAATTCGCGGAGAACACTCCTACCGTCAACCCTTATAGAGCAAAGTAAAAGAATAATGTGGATGATGAGTAAGCTAGACGTATCAATTAACGTTTTGGCCATCTTCAGAATCCAATTTGTACTGATCTTCCAATTCTTCAAAATCAGTGTTTAGTACACATTATTTTTCTTCCAAACTAGAAGTCTATCAATTTGTATACATATAAAGATCTCGTCTCTCCGTTTTAATATTTTAGTTTGGTATTTTACAACAATAGATAAATTTCATTGTCAAAGTGTAACGCAATCGACAAAAATTTTTACGATGAAGTTCTGAGAGACATAGTTTTTAACTTTTTTTGGTGCACCCTTGTTTATAATTACGCTGATGAATGTCTGGTGAGCTAAATATTTATTCATGATTCACGTCACACTGAGATTTACCATAGCACACACTAGTAAAAATTGTATATAGTGTATAAATTTTGAAACAAGCTAGGATCCCTTACTCCGCTAATGTAATGCATGAATTCAACACACGTCCTCGCGTCGATCCTGCACGATTTGGTCTCTTTAACATTTTTACAGCACACTGCAGGACTCTGAGATTCTGATTGAAGGTTAAAGGCCACCTTAAAGTTAGGGACTTATGTAGAAAGATGCTTAGACTTCCTTCTGCTCTACGAGTTACTGCATATTCCTTTAAGTAATTCCAAATGTTTGACCTTTTAAATCTTATAATCTAAAGGAAAAGATTCATTTTAAATTACAAAATTCAGTATTATAATTTTCATCACATTAATAATGCATTACATTACCTAAGAAAGTTCCGTTCATTAGCATAACGGAATCACATTTCTAATTAGAAGGTAGGTAAAACACCAATTATATTATAGAAGTCTATAGTTACAGTGTGTTACAGTTATACAATAAAGTGCTTTGAGATATTACCCAGTGTTTGAGTTTTAGGAAACAGTCTATAGCTTTGTATTTACTTAGGTCACGTGTATTATCTGTCGAATGTGAAGTAGTGACAAAAAGCTAGACGACATCGTCAAAAAAATTACGAGGTGGTGACGTTGTAAGAGTTTAGGTTCATTATTGTTACTTATTATTAATATTGTGAATTTTTTTATTGTTGTTACTTTAATTATTATTAATTTTACTACTATCCAAGAATACTAACTATTAGATTATTTAACTTTCAACTTACTCTTGCTTCTTACCTTACGACTACTTGCTATAGGGAACAATTTTTTTATATATTGATACTGCTTAAAAAGTTTTCGGAAATCCACTTTTATCACTTTACTTCAGCTTCCAAGTCATGGACTTCAGACATGTCACACAAAGAACCAGTTCTTTCGACGAACAGATGAGTTCGTATCGTTGCGTATTACAGTTATACAATAAAGTGTTTTGACATATTTCCCCTTGTTTGGGCTTACGAAACACTCTTTACGTGTATTATCGTCGAATGTAAAGTTGTCAGGCATCTTAGTAGTGACGAAAAGCCTTAGCGACATTATCGAGAGATTGAGAGGCGTTGTAAGCGGTTAGATCAAGCCGACGTAATAGTGTTGTAAAATTTCTGATAGTAAGAAACTTTTAAGCTTATTTTTGAATCATATTTGGAACAGGGGAAATGTATGTGTATGACTGAGAGCTCAAAACTGAATGTGCGGGAGCACAACCATGGTTCTTAGACCTATTTAATGGCTTAAGGAGCTGGACGATTTATTATTTATGTATAAATCCCACTTTGTGTAAGAGATTGAAGTTTACACTGACCGATTCAACCGGGTAAGTTCATGCTAATATGAGGATTTCATAGAGAAATTACAGGATTATGAGGAACAAACCCAGTAATATCGCCTGAGAACTCATGTTCCTGGACCTTACACTATAATCCCACTTTGTGTAAGAAATTGAGGTTTACACTGACCGATTCAACCGGGTGAGTTCATGCTAATATGAGGATTTCATAGAGAAATTACAGGATTATGAGGAACAAACCGAGTAATATCGCCTAGGAACTCGTGTTCCTGGACCTTACACTATAATCCCACTTTGTGTAAGAGATTGAAGTTTACACTGACTGATTCAACCGTGTGAGTTCATGCTAATATGAGGATTTCATAAAGAAATTACAGGATTATGAGGAACAAACCGAGTAATATCGCCTAGGAACTCGTGTTCCTGGACCTTACACTATAATCCCACTTTGTGTAAGAGATTGAAGTTTACACTGACCGATTCAAAAGGGTGAGTTCATGCTAATATGAGGATTTCATAAAGAAATTACAAGATTATGAGGAACAAACCCAGTAATATCGCCTGAGAACTCATGTTCCTGGACCTTACACTATAATCCCACTTTGTGTAAGAAATTGAGGTTTACACTGGCCGATTCAACCGGGTGAGTTCATGCTAATATGAGGATTTCATAGAGAAATTACAGGATTATAAGGAACAAACCGAATAATATCGCCTGAGAACTCTTGTTCCTGGACCTTACACTATAATCCCACTTTGTGTAAGAAATTGAAGTTTACACTGACCGATTCAACCGGGTGAGTTCATGCTAATATGAGGATTTCATAGAGAAATTACAGGAATTTGAGGAACAAACCGAATAATATCGCCTGAGAACTCGTGTCCCTGGACCTTACACTATAATCCCACTTTGTGTAAGAAATTGAAGTTTACACTGACCGATTCAACCGGGTGAGTTCATGCTAACATGAAGATTGCATAAAGAAATTATAGGATTATGAGGAACAAACCCATTAATAATATCGCCTGAGAACTCATGTTCCTGTACCTTACACTATTATCCCACTTTGTGTAAGAAATTGAAGTTTACACTGACCGATTCAACCGGGTGAGTTCATGCTATATGAGGATTTCATAAAGAAATTATAGGATTATGAGGAACAAACCCAGTAATATCGCCTGAGAACTCGTGTCCCTGGACCTTACACTATAATCCCACTTTGTGTAAGAAATTGAAGTTTACACTGACCGATTCAACCGGGTGAGTTCATGCTAACATGAAGATTGCATAAAGAAATTATAGGATTATGAGGAACAAACCCATTAATAATATCGCCTGAGAACTCATGTTCCTGGACCTTACACTATAATCCCACTTTGTGTAAGAAATTGAAGTTTACACTGACCGATTCAACCGGGTGAGTTCATGCTATATGAGGATTTCATAAAGAAATTATAGGATTATGAGGAACAAACCCATTAATAATATCGCCTGAGAACTCGTGTCCCTGGAACTTACACTATAATCCCACTTTGTGTAAGAAATTGAAGTTTACACTGACCGATTCAACCGGGTAGGTTCATGCTATATGAGGATTTCATAAAGAAATTATAGGATTATGAGGAACAAACCCATTAATAATATCGCCTGAGAACTCGTGTCCCTGGAACTTACACTATAATCCCACTTTGTGTAAGAAATTGAAGTTTACACTGACCGAATCAACCGGGTGAGTTCATGCTATATGAGGATTGCATAAAGAAATTATAGGATTATGAGGAACAAACCCAGTAATATCGCCTGAGAACTCGTGTCCCTGGACCTTACACTATAATCCCACTTTGTGTAAGAAATTGAGGTTTACACTGACCGATTCAACCGGGTGAGTTCATGCTAATATGAGGATTTCATAGAGAAATTACAGGATTATGAGGAACAAACCGAATAATATCGCCTGAGAACTCTTGTTCCTGGACCTTACACTATAATCCCACTTTGTGTAAGAAATTGAAGTTTACACTGACCGATTCAACCGGGTGAGTTCATGCTAATATGAGGATTTCATAGAGAAATTACAGGAATTTGAGGAACAAACCGAATAATATCGCCTGAGAACTCGTGTCCCTGGACCTTACACTATAATCCCACTTTGTGTAAGAAATTGAAGTTTACACTGACCGATTCAACCGGGTGAATTCATGCTAACATGAGGATTTCATAGAGAAATTACAGGATTATGAGGAACAAACCGAATAATATCGCCTGAGAACTCATGTTCCTGGACCTTACACTATAATCCCACTTTGTGTAAGAAATTGAAGTTTACACTGACCGATTCAACCGGGTGAGTTCATGCTATATGAGGATTTCATAAAGAAATTATAGGATTATGAGGAACAAACCCATTAATAATATCGCCTGAGAACTCGTGTCCCTGGAACTTACACTATAATCCCACTTTGTGTAAGAAATTGAAGTTTACACTGACCGATTCAACCGGGTGAGTTCATGCTAATATGAGGATTTCATAGAGAAATTACAGGAATTTGAGGAACAAACCGAATAATATCGCCTGAGAACTCGTGTCCCTGGACCTTACACTATAATCCCACTTTGTGTAAGAAATTGAAGTTTACACTGACCGATTCAACCGGGTGAATTCATGCTAACATGAGGATTTCATAGAGAAATTACAGGATTATGAGGAACAAACCGAATAATATCGCCTGAGAACTCATGTTCCTGGACCTTACACTATAATCCCACTTTGTGTAAGAAATTGAAGTTTACACTGACCGATTCAACCGGGTGAGTTCATGCTATATGAGGATTTCATAAAGAAATTATAGGATTATGAGGAACAAACCCATTAATAATATCGCCTGAGAACTCGTGTCCCTGGAACTTACACTATAATCCCACTTTGTGTAAGAAATTGAAGTTTACACTGACCGATTCAACCGGGTGAGTTCATGCTAACATGAAGATTGCATAAAGAAATTATAGGATTATGAGGAACAAACCCATTAATAATATCGCCTGAGAACTCATGTTCCTGGACCTTACAAAATAATCCCACTTTGTGTAAGAAATTGAAGTTTACACTGACCGATTCAACCGGGTGAGTTCATGCTATATGAGGATTTCATAAAGAAATTATAGGATTATGAGGAACAAACCCATTAATAATATCGCCTGAGAACTCGTGTCCCTGGAACTTACACTATAATCCCACTTTGTGTAAGAAATTGAAGTTTACACTGACCGATTCAACCGGGTGAGTTCATGCTAATATGAGGATTGCATAAAGAAATTATAGGATTATGAGGAACAAACCGAGTAATATCGCCTGAGAACTCGTGTTCCTGGACCTTACACTTTAATCCCACTTTGTGTAAGAAATTGAAGTTTACACTGACCGATTCAACCGGGTGAGTTCATGCTAATATGAGGATTGCATAAAAAAATTATAGGATTATGAGGAACAAACCCAGTAATATCGCCTGAGAACTCGTGTTCCTGGACCTTACACTATAATCCCACTTTGTGTAAGAAATTGAAGTTTACACTGACCGATTCAACCGGGTGAGTTCATGCTAATATGAGGATTGCATAAAGAAATTATATGATTATGAGGAACAAACCCAGTAATATCGCCTGAGAACTCATGTTCCTGGACCTTACACTATAATCCCACTTTGTGTAAGAAATTGAGGTTTACACTGACCTATTCAACCGGGTGAGTTCATGCTAATATGAGGATTTCATAAAGAAATTATAGGATTATGAGGAACAAACCCAGTAATATCGCCTGAGAACTCATGTTCCTGGACCTTACACTATAATCCCACTTTGTGTAAGAAATTGAGGTTTACACTGACCTATTCAACCGGGTGAGTTCATGCTAATATGAGGATTTCATAAAGAAATTATAGGATTATGAGGAACAAACCCAGTAATATCGCCTGAGAACTCGTGTTCCTGGACCTTACACTATAATCCCACTTTGTGTAAGAAATTGAGGTTTACACTGACCTATTCAACCGGGTGAGTTCATGCTAACATGAAGATTGCATAAAGAAATTATAGGATTATGAGGAACAAACCCATTAATAATATCGCCTGAGAACTCATGTTCCTGGACCTTACACTATAATCCCACTTTGTGTAAGAAATTGAGGTTTACACTGACCTATTCAACCGGGTGAGTTCATGCTAACATGAAGATTGCATAAAGAAATTATAGGATTATGAGGAACAAACCCATTAATAATATCGCCTGAGAACTCATGTTCCTGGACCTTACACTATAATCCCACTTTGTGTAAGAAATTGAGGTTTACACTTACCTATTCAACCGGGTGAGTTCATGCTAATATGAGGATTTCATAAAGAAATTATAGGATTATGAGGAACAAACCCAGTAATATCGCCTGAGAACTCATGTTCCTGGACCTTACACTATAATCCCACTTTGTGTAAGAAATTGAGGTTTACACTGACCTATTCAACCGGGTGAGTTCATGCTAATATGAGGATTTCATAAAGAAATTATAGGATTATGAGGAACAAACCCAGTAATATCGCCTGAGAACTCGTGTTCCTGGACCTTACACTATAATCCCACTTTGTGTAAGAAATTGAGGTTTACACTGACCTATTCAACCGGGTGAGTTCATGCTAACATGAAGATTGCATAAAGAAATTATAGGATTATGAGGAACAAACCCATTAATAATATCGCCTGAGAACTCATGTTCCTGGACCTTACACTATAATCCCACTTTGTGTAAGAAATTGAGGTTTACACTGACCTATTCAACCGGGTGAGTTCATGCTAATATGAGGATTGCATAAAGAAATTATAGGATTATGAGGAACAAACCCAGTAATATCGCCTGAGAACTCATGTTCCTGGACCTTACACTATAATCCCACTTTGTGTAAGAAATTGAAGTTTACACTGACCGATTCAACCGGGTGAGTTCATGCTAATATGAGGATTGCATAAAGAAATTATAGGATTATGAGGAACAAACCCAGTAATATCGCCTGAGAACTCATGTTCCTGGACCTTACACTATAATCCCACTTTGTGTAAGAAATTGAGGTTTACACTGACCTATTCAACCGGGTGAGTTCATGCTAATATGAGGATTTCATAAAGAAATTATAGGATTATGAGGAACAAACCCAGTAATATCGCCTGAGAACTCATGTTCCTGGACCTTGCACTATAATCCCACTTTGTGTAAGAAATTGAGGTTTACACTGACCTATTCAACCGGGTGAGTTCATGCTAATATGAGGATTTCATAAAGAAATTATAGGATTATGAGGAACAAACCCAGTAATATCGCCTGAGAACTCGTGTTCCTGGACCTTACACTATAATCCCACTTTGTGTAAGAAATTGAGGTTTACACTGACCTATTCAACCGGGTGAGTTCATGCTAACATGAAGATTGCATAAAGAAATTATAGGATTATGAGGAACAAACCCATTAATAATATCGCCTGAGAACTCATGTTCCTGGACCTTACACTATAATCCCACTTTGTGTAAGAAATTGAGGTTTACACTTACCTATTCAACCGGGTGAGTTCATGCTAATATGAGGATTTCATAAAGAAATTATAGGATTATGAGGAACAAACCCAGTAATATCGCCTGAGAACTCATGTTCCTGGACCTTACACTATAATCCCACTTTGTGTAAGAAATTGAGGTTTACACTGACCTATTCAACCGGGTGAGTTCATGCTAATATGAGGATTTCATAAAGAAATTATAGGATTATGAGGAACAAACCCAGTAATATCGCCTGAGAACTCGTGTTCCTGGACCTTACACTATAATCCCACTTTGTGTAAGAAATTGAGGTTTACACTGACCTATTCAACCGGGTGAGTTCATGCTAACATGAAGATTGCATAAAGAAATTATAGGATTATGAGGAACAAACCCATTAATAATATCGCCTGAGAACTCATGTTCCTGGACCTTACACTATAATCCCACTTTGTGTAAGAAATTGAGGTTTACACTGACCTATTCAACCGGGTGAGTTCATGCTAATATGAGGATTGCATAAAGAAATTATAGGATTATGAGGAACAAACCCAGTAATATCGCCTGAGAACTCATGTTCCTGGACCTTACACTATAATCCCACTTTGTGTAAGAAATTGAAGTTTACACTGACCGATTCAACCGGGTGAGTTCATGCTAATATGAGGATTGCATAAAGAAATTATAGGATTATGAGGAACAAACCCAGTAATATCGCCTGAGAACTCATGTTCCTGGACCTTACACTATAATCCCACTTTGTGTAAGAAATTGAGGTTTACACTGACCTATTCAACCGGGTGAGTTCATGCTAATATGAGGATTTCATAAAGAAATTATAGGATTATGAGGAACAAACCCAGTAATATCGCCTGAGAACTCATGTTCCTGGACCTTGCACTATAATCCCACTTTGTGTAAGAAATTGAGGTTTACACTGACCTATTCAACCGGGTGAGTTCATGCTAATATGAGGATTTCATAAAGAAATTATAGGATTATGAGGAACAAACCCAGTAATATCGCCTGAGAACTCGTGTTCCTGGACCTTACACTATAATCCCACTTTGTGTAAGAAATTGAGGTTTACACTGACCTATTCAACCGGGTGAGTTCATGCTAACATGAAGATTGCATAAAGAAATTATAGGATTATGAGGAACAAACCCATTAATAATATCGCCTGAGAACTCATGTTCCTGGACCTTACACTATAATCCCACTTTGTGTAAGAAATTGAGGTTTACACTGACCTATTCAACCGGGTGAGTTCATGCTAATATGAGGATTTCATAAAGAAATTATAGGATTATGAGGAACAAACCCAGTAATATCGCCTGAGAACTCATGTTCCTGGACCTTACACTATAATCCCACTTTGTGTAAGAAATTGAGGTTTACACTGACCTATTCAACCGGGTGAGTTCATGCTAATATGAGGATTTCATAAAGTAATTATAGGATTATGAGGAACAAACCCAGTAATATCGCCTGAGAACTCGTGTTCCTGGACCTTACACTATAATCCCACTTTGTGTAAGAAATTGAGGTTTACACTGACCTATTCAACCGGGTGAGTTCATGCTAACATGAAGATTGCATAAAGAAATTATAGGATTATGAGGAACAAACCCATTAATAATATCGCCTGAGAACTCATGTTCCTGGACCTTACACTATAATCCCACTTTGTGTAAGAAATTGAGGTTTACACTGACCTATTCAACCGGGTGAGTTCATGCTAATATGAGGATTTCATAAAGAAATTATAGGATTATGAGGAACAAACCCAGTAATATCGCCTGAGAACTCGTGTTCCTGGACCTTACACTATAGTTTGACGCCTTCTGAGCACAATAATATAGAAACTTTATACAAGAGTCTAGTTCACTCTTATCTTATAGAATCGATATTACCTTTGGTGTACCCAAAGCATTATCACAGCTTAGTATCGATATTGGGTCACCGCTTCCTTAATTATATTTCTACTTGATTCTACATTCATAAAGTTCAACCCACCAGAATTAATTTGCATTTTATTATTTTAATCTAAAAGCAGAACTCTAATTTTAAATAGTGTTTCTTTAAATGTTTATAAGATAGTAAATTTTAAAATATTTTTTATGCTTGCTATTACCTATTAACAACAAGATTATTACCTATTAACTCATATTTTGGACGATTTTATTGCTACTATTATTATAAAAAAATTATAAGATGGCAGTATTAAGATTATTTCAGCACGTTGCGTAATCAACCTTATCATCCGCAAATGCTTTTTATAAATTCGCAGAGAACATTATAGTATAATCAGCCTCTCCCAGCAATATCCACTCTTATATATTTTAGAAGTCTTCCACTTGTAATAAATATGCATTGAAAATTTGAATGCTTCGCAACTATGAAACATTTCAAGGTAAATATATACAATTCTGACATTTTATAAAATAAAACATTAAAAAAATATTCGTATAATCCTAAACATAGTTGTAGAAAAAGTTGTATTAAATTGCGAAATAGACCGAATAATTTGAACAGTTGTTGACAAAATTAAATTCTCATTTTTCCAATTATATTTTCTCCTTATTAAGTGAATAAACTTTAGTCATATCATCTGGAGATTTGTCAATACATGACGAAAATAGACGCTGTTGATAAATTTAATTTTTCATTACATATTGTACACCATTATAACGGTGGCCAATGTGTGTTTGTATTAACATTTTAAGACCTGGAAATAATTACTCTTTGAACCCTGTATTAGATAGCAACATGATTGCGCATTACATCATCTTTCTCTAGTGCAGTGCTGTCTTGATCCTTTGAAATAGGTTTCACACAGAGGAGTTCATGTTATTGTACGAGCAACGGGCCAGCACTTTATCCAGACATTTCAGTTCGCACAATGCGTGATAAATTACAACGGGAAAAGCATAAAGCCCTATTCATAACTTATAGCAATACTTTTATACGGGCATTATTTACAAGTTGCAAAGCAAATAAATGGTGTATTGATTTAAAAGTAATTATTTTCTTTAGGACGTAAATATTTTGCGTTTACTGTAGAAGGTTATGTTAGTACGAAAAAGAAATGATTTACTCTATTATATGTTTTTGGAAAATCGCGTATAATTCGTAGCGCTAAAAGTGTTTTATATTCGTTTTTAAATTTCGCTATACATTGTACATTTCCACATTGTACAATCTACTTAATAGCCTTGAGTTTCAATAGGCCTATTTCAGGTGTGCGAGTTTCGGTAGTGAACAAGCCTCTAAACATAGTTTTGTACAATCCTAAATATATCCGAAGTTAAGACCTTCCAATGAACAATACATATTTCGTAACGGAGACCTAACGAGGGAGATCAGCTGATTTAGTCATCCCGAGACCTTATGTATAAACTGTTTGCAAAGCAAGTACGTTGCAGTTTATATCCTCTAGGATAAAACAATTTGTCAGTAATACTTGCCCACTCTTGAGTTATCCTCATTACTGTAACCAATTGTTGAAAGAATATTTTCAAAACGCCCGCCTGTAATAGTTTCATAGAATAATGACAAATCGTAGCATCTTTATTTAAACCGACACAGCCACTGACAGAGGTTTCCTATTTTTATCATACAGCTTTCGTTAATATACGTTTGCAAATATAGCGAGTGTTATCGTTTTGTGGAATAACGTGAAATCGTTGTAAAATGTTATTCCCACTATTTGTGTACCTACAATATTGTCAAGAACCTAATTATATTCTGTCTTGTAGAGTTTCGATGTCAAACGTTTCAGTACAAACTAAACGCGATATAGAGCCTACACATTTTCGAAAAAATTCTATATAGAAATAATGTTGTTTTTTTGAAGTGACTACTTGTTATCGGTCGGTATTACTGTATAATTTTACACGAGATTGATTCGATCTCACCCGTCACGCTTGAGATATATATATATATATATATATATATATGTATATGTATATATATATATATAAATATATATATATGTATATATATATATATAAATATATATATATGTATATATATATATATAAATATATATATATATATACATGTATATATATATATATATATATATATATATATATATATATATATATATATATATACACAGTATATAAATACAAATATACAATATACATTTATGGATATACATATATAACAAAATTCATCACTGAGTTTTAAGCTATTATATATATATATATATATATATATATATATATATATATATATATATATAAATATATACACGAGTATATTAGTGGATATGATAAATTAAAAATAAACTCCTTCCGCAACGTATCAGTCGAGAGTAATAGAAGTAAATGTATATATATATATATATATATATATATATATATATATATATATATATATATATATATATATGTACACTTGAATATGTTGTTGATAATTAATAATTATTGATGAATATTAATATTTTTTTAAAAATTTTAAGAAAAACGCTTTATTAGAGAAAAATGAAAAATGAAGAAACATTTTCAGCTTCTTCACAACCATTTAACAGAGGCAATAACAAAAATTAAAATAATAGTGAGAATGAACTTGAAAGAAAAATAATAGATATAAATTAATGAAGAAGAAAATAAGGCACAACCAAAACTAAATAAATAAAATCAACTGTTTTATTTATTATAAAATAAAAATATTAATAATAATTAAAAATTAAGCGGACATACAATTTTATTAAAGTACATAAAATCATAACACTCGATAAGACGTAGTCACTTCTATCGCCCCTCACAAAGTGTCACTAGCCGTTTTTTTTTTTAATTATGCATTTAGTTTGGTATTTTGTAACAGCAAATACATGGGCGGTAAATATTTATGTGGACGCAATTCGTTCATAATTTGATAGTCAATTTTATTGATTTACGAGCACCAACTTTTCAATCTTATTCTATTAATATGTTCGTCATCTTTTGAAATACGTTAGACTTTACCACAACGAATTGTTCCGGGATCGATTTACATTTAGGTTTTATTAGGTTTAATGCCCGACTGTGAAATATTTTATTAAAACATATTCGATTTAAAACACTATTATATGCTCGGATAGAGTTGATTCTATGATCATATTATTGGTGATATAATTCTATGTAGTTAGTTGGAGCTTAGCTAGTGATACCTATTCACAGAGGTAAAAGTCAAAATAGTCTACTTAAAATCTCGCCAAAAAATAAACCCACTAGTTCACAACAGATTAGTTTCGGCGACGATGTCGCCTTCTTCAGTACTACTCAAGCTAAGTAGTAGCCAAGCACTGAGGGAAACGACATCGTTACCGAAACTAGTATATTGTGAACTAATGTGTTTGTTTATTGAAATCATATTTTTGGCTAGACTTCAAGTTAACTATTTTGACTTTAACCTTTGTGAATACATTTCTAGTTTATATATCGTTTAACCTATTATTTGCATATGGTGCACTTTAGCTTTATTAATATTTGCACTTTATCGTTGTTAATAGTAAATAGTACTACTTATTACGTTGTTACTTATCGTTATTACTAAAGTAAATAGTAAAACTATTGTTATATTTGGTCCAACTTTAAAGGTCTGAGCTTCAGAACGACTTTCTTCTGCTTGTGAGTTCTGAAATCTTAGAAAAATGAAGTAAAAGTCCGTTAGAACTATATTGTTATTTTGCGTGGTGAAAGTTCATGTTACCTGAATTGCACGCTGCAACTCTCTGTTGAATGCCTGCCATTGCATTTCCTTTAGTATTAAAGTAGTACCAACAGTAGAATTATACCTGCGTAGAGTTAATAAAATATCTTAACTTTGTTAAATCACAGATAAGCTGAATTATGTTACCACTGCCTTGTGAATCTGGCAAGTCTCAAATCACAAATGTTTAAATGATTCCAAACAACCCTTCAAGGTGTATTCTGAATGCTTACAACAGGGAATGTGACACTCATGATTTAAAGTCAAATAATAATCTGCCTTCCTTGCGTGCATTGTTCCAACTGCTTAGGTCTCCCCTCACAGGGCAAAACTCGTAAATAATTAAACCGTAGTATAATTCTTTCGCCGTGACGTAGTCGCTCTGCATTACATATTTCCACAATCCGAGTTGGTATTGCCTCTTGCAGACAACATATAGAGGTAATCACAGATAATATTCTGTGATTTATTGAAAGCTATTGTTATGCCGTTATAAGTTGGAAATAGTCAAAGCAGCTTTCAAAATTAAAAAAAAAAATTCTTGTGTAGAAATAGATATGTTTATATATTCTACATCGTAAATTTAATTTATACCTTTTTAAGGCCTATATATGCTTGGAAATTTGCAGGTTTTTAAGCATTAGTTTCTTTAAATTTTAAAGATTGAATAAAGATTAATAAAATTGTGATTATTTTTTTTCTTAATTTAATTTAAAACGTAGTTATAATATAAAATATACTTTCAAGTTGATTGTTAAGTTACTAGACAAAGTAGTGAGGATCAAACATGTTAACAGATGCAACTTTGTAGCTGACTAGGAACTCATCGTGTTCAAGGGAACCTAACAAACACTCGGGGTAAGTGCGCTCTGCTGGGTCTAACCATGAATTATAACATTCAGAAAATCATAAAACGCTATAGCTATAAATCTATACAGCATAAATATGTATATATCAGAAAACTCAGATCACCTGACTGAGGAAGTCGCGAGTTAGAGGTTATTGGTTTCATTAAGGTACAAAAAGGGCCTCCATTTCCCCCTTCATTGTATAGTATAAGTACAATCTTGTAGAATATTATATATAGTATATATAACAATAGAATAGTGTATATATATATATATATATATATATATATATATATATATAATATACATATTATATTATTATTATTATATATATTATTCTATTATTATATATAATATTCTACAAAATTTTATATTGTTTTGTTTTATTATAGGTTTAGTGTTTTTCTGTCGTGATATTTGTTCAGATGTGGTTTACCGATTTCTGACTTATACTATACAATGAAGGGGGAAATGGAGACCCACTTTGTATCTTAATGAAACCATTAACGTCTAACTAGGGACTCCTTCAGTCAGGTGATCAGAGGTTTTTTTACAACTGGATAACCAATAAAACGTTTCTGATATTACTCCTTCTAACAAGAGAAAGATATTCCTTTTTAGTCTTTAAGATAGGGAAAATTTTATAAATGAAAAATAATCAAGTATTTTAGCAGTAATTTATTTAGATTATTGGAAAATAAAATAAGTTTTTAAATATTGGTGAAGGAGTTAGTTTGTTACAGTCAAGATTAGTATTTGTTAACAAAGTGTTGAGAAAATTGTAAAAATTGTTATGAAAACAATTTTTTAAAAAATTTTATTATTATTAAGAATTTTGTAAATCTAATATTTTACTATTATTTGAATGTTTTATTGTTTGACTCAAAACACCAAAGATAACATTGCTACCAGTCAGATGGAAATGTCGTTGCAAGTGACCATGTCACAGCTACATCGATCTTTGTAATGTTAAGAACTATTTTACGTTTTGTTTAGACGTCCTGAATTAGGAAAATTGTAACAGCTTTTAAACATTGTCGATACCAAATACATCCCATTGATGTATTAGCGTGAAAATGCAGGTTACTTGTAATTCCATAGGATAACCCAGTAAGCAGGATGTTTGGGATGGTAAATTTTGCAATGCAGGCTAATTATAATCTAACAATACCACAGCCTTGTAGTCACAATGTGTAAGGAAATAGTGTTACATGAAAGCATATTGCGAACAATGACGTCACGCTATAAAGGGCGTCGGATAGGCAATTCGCTTGCATTCATCTTGCATTGCAACTACTATGAGGATAAGTACAAAATTACAGTCAAGCAATGCAGAAAGGTGTCTCAAAACTAAACACAGTATAAAATAAACTTGTAGACTAATGATATGAATAGATACGAAATGACAGTCAAGCAATGCAGAAAGGCGTCTCAAAACTAAACACAGTATAAAATAAACTTGTAGACTAATGATATTATTAGATACGAAATGACAGTCAAGCAATGCAGAAAGGTGTCTCAAAGCTAAACACAGTATAAAATAAACTTGTAGACTAATGATATTATTAGATACGAAATGACAGTCAAGCAATGCAGAAAGGCGTCTCAAAACTAAACACAGTATAAAATAAACTTGTAGACTAATGATATTATTAGATACGAAATGACAGTCAAGCAATGCAGAAAGGTGTCTCAAAGCTAAACACAGTATAAAATAAACTTGTAGACTAATGATATTATTAGATACGAAATGACAGTCAAGCAATGCAGAAAGGTGTCTCAAAGCTAAACACAGTATAAAATAAACTTGTAGACTAATGATATTATTAGATACGAAATGACAGTCAAGCAATGCAGAAAGGCGTCTCAAAACTAAACACAGTATAAAATAAACTTGTAGAATAATGATATTATTAGATACGAAATGACAGTCAAGCAATGCAGAAAGGCGTCTCAAAACTAAACACAGTATAAAATAAACTTGTAGAATAATGATATTATTAGATACGAAATGACAGTCAAGCAATGCAGAAAGGCGTCTCAAAACTAAACACAGTATAAAATAAACTTGTAGAATAATGATATTATTAGATACGAAATGACAGTCAAGCAATGCAGAAAGGCGTCTCAAAACTAAACACAGTATAAAATAAACTTGTAGAATAATGATATTATTAGATACGAAATGACAGTCAAGCAATGCAGAAAGGCGTCTCAAAACTAAACACAGTATAAAATAAACTTGTAGACTAATGATATGATTAGATACGAAGTGACAGTCAAGCAATGCAGAAAGGTGTCTCAAAACAAAACACAGTATAAAATAAACTTGTAGACTAATGATATGATTAGATACAAAATGACAGTCAAGCAATGCAGAAAGGTGTCTCAAAACTAAACACAGTATAAAATAAACTTGTAGACTAATGATATGATTAGATACAAAATGACAGTCAAGCAATGCAGAAAGGTGTCTCAAAACTAAACACAGTATAAAATAAACTTGTAGACTAATGATATGATTAGATACGAAATGACAGTCAAGCAATGCAGAAAGCTGTCTCAAAACTAAACACAGTATAAAATAAACTTGTAGACTAATGATATGATTAGATACGAAATGACAGTCAAGCAATGCAGAAAGGTGTCTCAAAACTAAACACAGTATAAAATAAACTTGTAGACTAATGATATGATTAGATACGAAATTAAGAAACTTATCAACTGTACAAAGAGTTTGTTTTGAAAGCAGGTGTTCAGTTATATAAGCACACGAAAACTTTATAGTTGTTCTTTAGTAAAACTTTATCTACAACTAAAGTTAAGTACCGTAACATTATATTACGTTTAGAAGCTCTACACTCGTTTCTGAAACAGATAAATTGTTTACACTTTAAAATATCACAAAACTGTTTTAAGTTATCTAAAGAAGTTTTAACAAAGAATATTGTGCCAGTTTTTGTAGCAGACGCCTGCCTTCCACAGTCATAATTTAGTTCTTGAGTAATTCTACCATTAATAGCTGTCTCACGTTTATCTCAAGTGAATAAACTATCTTTACTTGTCCTCTTTTCTTAAAGTTATTGCTTCCAACCTTATAAAGCAATTATAACTTCACATTATTTTTTAAAAGTTTTAATATATATATATATATATATATTTTTTTTTGCGGTATTATCATCCATTGTGTGACTGTGGCTCAGTAAAGGATCCAGATACAAAGGTTTATAAGAGATCCAAAACCCAAGGAACCAAGAACTTCACTGTCAGAAATATGTTTATAGGACATTATGAATGAAAACCCTGATGTTGTGTAAACTAGTGAAGCAGCCGCCAGCTACGTTATAATGGCGATGTAAAGACAGAGTTTAAGATTGGAGACCACAGCAGGTCAGAGGGTGGAGTAGATAAAGTTCTGAGACGGGTCAGATCCTTTAAACTCTAACATTCGGAAGTAACAGAGTACCATGACTTCAGTTTTAGTATTTTGTTCCTTCAGTAAAGAAATAACGAACGTTGTTAAATATTGCTTACTAATTTTATTTTACTTTTGATAATATTCACATTTAACATTGTTTTCTGTTTAGTATTACGTTTATGTCATTTTGTAGTTATGGTTTATACTAAAGAAAGATGGTACTTTTTTCATAAAACGGGAAAACAATTGTTTTAATTTAATATTTCCGTTCAACTCATTTATTACAACATTGTCACAGCGGAAGTGGAAGACTAACACTTTTAGTTATTGTACAACACCTGTTAAAGATTTTATAAACAATGTCTAATCTTAAGATAAACATGTTACTTGAATGCGATGTATACAATACAATAAAACCAATTTAATTAAAATTAACTGAATGTGATGTGTGGAGCAAGGTGAAATAAACTCTAATATTTGCTCTATAAATGAAATTAAAACACTGCGAATTGCGTCTAAAGTTTTTAATTTTTGCCAGGACAGTTTTTTTTAACGGTTCATCCAAGCAAACCCCTATAGTGGGACTGTAATTACTTACTGTGTAAACGGCTTAAAATAAACCTTTTAATTATCTGTTGAAGAGGGGACATAAAAACTGTCCATTTAATGCACTGTACGCCGCAGCTATCTGGTATTAGAGGCCAGAATTACAGAACAAATCTTTATTGCTTTTAAATGTTTTACATGTATGCTATTCTAATATGAATGTTGCTATATTAGAATATTGATATATTCCCTCAATAATTTATGTATTGTTCTTCAAAACGTTAATTTACAAAATTTCTAATAACTAATTACAGTCTCTAGGCCAACTTCTGCTACCCATATACCTCTCTTACACAATGTTTCTAATACTTGTATTAGGCCGACTTAAAGCTGTCTTAGGCTTTTAATAAACGTTTATTTGCTACGGCCACGCTCTTTTACACCTGGCAGATAATTTACATTTATTGTGGAACAAAAAGTCTCTGCCGTTTATATTATTCTTCAAATTGTATAATTACGGTTTTTCTAAAAGTTCACAATAAAGGAAATGACAAATAAGCCTAATGTTAATTTCAAACTGAAGTGGTGCAGATCGATATTGGGCTCTAGATGGAATTTACTGAGAGTAAATACAGTTGTAACGGTGTAACAGTAACTCTTCACCATGGAAGTTGAGAGACCAGACATAGTTGGAAAAGGGGGAATTTACTGCAACGTCATTAGTCGGTCTATGTAAAAGGGGCGTGGCGACGTAACTACCGGTGTATATATTTGATGAAAAATGTTGTTTTAATGTAGGTAATTTGTAAATTACCTCTAATGATGGTTGCTATGCAATTGAAATGTACTTAAAGTTTTAAATAGAAGAAAATGTTATTTGTGGCATAGAGATTTCAATTATATATATATATATATATATATATATATATATATATATATATATATATATATATATATATATGATGAATTGTTACTATCTGGAGTACATCCGTTAATTCTACAGTCCACAAATTCGCAGTTCCAACGTTTAGCTAGAATCTCATCCAGCATTAACGAGTCTCGCTCTTCTACTGTTGTTGGGTTCATCTCGTCTGCGGACGAGGGTTATGGACTGCAGAATGAACGAATGTACTCCAGATAGTAACTATGCATCATATTTTTCCATCCGTGAAGGGATACTTATCAGCATATAAATATATATATATATATATATATATATATATATATATATATATATATACATATATATGTGCATATATATAATATAAATATATATATATATATTTAAATATATATATGTATGTGTCTGTGTGTGTGTGTATGTGTGTTGTGTGTGTGTGTGTTTGTGTGTGTGTGTGTGTGTGTGTGTGTGTGTGTGTGTGTGTGTGTGTGTGTGTGTGTGTGTGTGTGTGTGTGTGTGTGTGTGTGTGTGTGTGTGTGTGTGTGTGTGTGTGTGTGTGTGTGGTGTAAATATTTTATTACATCATAAGAAGTCAACAATAATTTTAATACAAATAGGAAATAAAGCATCAGAGAGAGTATTTCAGCTCTAAGTTTGATATAATACTTCAGTCTAATATGGAAATACAAATTCTGAAGATAGCTTAATATAGATTAAAGGCAAATCCTCTCAATACTGTTGCTTCAGTGTTAATTACACAGCCAACTTCATTCTGTTCGGTAATGCACGCTCGCTCAAGCGAGATTATGCATAATAAGCAAAGTTTGCAGTATTGTAATTGAAGTAGGCTGCCCATCTCTTGTTTAACCATTTTGTAATCTCTATTATAAATCAACAAAGTTTATATTTGATTGTCACGATAAAAGTATCTTGAACAACGTTTCGTTAAAAATCTACGATTATACACATAGGTCAAAGTTGAAATGCAGAAATTCATGTATGTTAACCCTTGAATTCATGAAATTTGAAATACTTGTATTTCTAATATTTTTAAAATTTAAGGAAAGGACTTATTTTCTACGACTTGCTTTCTCAATTTTGTCATGTTTGTTATGTATATTCACTTGATTGCTTTACAGACGTACAACCTTATTATAAAATACTGCATAGTCGTAACAATGTGTATTATCTTTATAAACCTTCAAGTAAATGGGATGTGCTTTAAAGTGTTAGGTGATTATAAATTCCAAGGATATGATTTAAAAAGATAATATAAATACCACTTTAAAATACCACTTTAAAAGTGTTTAAGAAATTTATTGTTTGTTTTCTTAGACCATGATACAAATACATAATAGATCCTTATTTAGAAGATCTATTTATATCATGTTAATGAGAGGCTTCCGTTTTATATCGGCAACGGAATGTCATTGTAAACAATATACCATTGAAGACCATATACAGGAGGTATATTAAGGTATCAAACACAAAACTAGTTACAACCAGGGCACCTCCTTCGAACCTTATGCGACATTAATTCATTGCTCCTATTTTCTCTCTCTTTTCTAGTTTGTGATCACTCTTATTACTTTATGACCTTGAATTAGACTAACTTTTTCAATAAATACCCTTTAGTTAACATATTTTTATTTTTTGCATCAGGTCTTCATTTTGTTTCTTCACATAGTTGTTGTATTAGGTATACTATGATTAAGTATTGCCAATAAAGTAATTACATCTGCTTATTTATTATTTTTTTTTTTTGAGGGATCATAGTTTAGACGTTTTTTTCCATTTCTTATAAGTTAGTTTTCCCATTCATTACAATTCCGTTTTCCATGAAATTATAGTTGTCTGCTTCATTGTACTTTACTCCATGATTCCTCAGTTATATAATCATTTAATAGGCCTACATCCTTATCGAAGGCCTATACTCTTAGGCTTGCTTCTTCGTTATATGAGTGACTACACAACACCTTTAGGTCTGATTACAGCTGTCATCATTCCATCATACCACCTCAGTAAGGTTGGTAATTGTTAAACAAAATTTACCAATAAATAGAAACCTTGTTTAAAAATAAAATTATTAGTTCCTTCACTTTCCACTGAATATTAAAATAAAGAAATAAAGCCCATTAACTTATGTGCTAGTGTAATTTGTTACATTAAATAAGTTAATACAATTTACAATCACATTACATTTATACAAATTACATTAAATAACAACTATTTAGATGGTATGTGCGGCAATAGTTAACAAAAACGATTATTTTCTATTAGTTATAGAAAAACATTTTATACTTTTAAGATGACGCAGTCTGGATCTTTTTGAAGTTTAACAACTATTTACATGATATGTGCGGCAATAGTTAATCAAAACGATTATTTTCTATTAGTTATAAAAAAACATTTTATACTTCTAAGGTGACGCTGTCTGGATCTTCTTGAAGTTTAATAAATTTTGCTTCTACAACAGTCTCATTTGATTTAATGTTGTCATTAAAATGTTATGAGTATATTCTACAGAATGTGTTTCCCATTACAATTGGCTTACTTTCAAGGAAAACATTGGTCGAGATTTTGCTTTGGTTAGTGATTGCTATCTATGACTGATTTGCTATCTATGACGGATTCACACAATGAACTATAAATGTAAACTTTTGTGATGCGGTGACGTTAAGCAAGGTGTGAAAAATAAGTCTTTAGATCGAAATATGCGAGATATTCAGTCTCATTATTGTTGTGTCTCAAGATGGATTAAAGGCGTAGGTTTATACAGTCAAATAGTGATAAGTATGTAGAAGAAATACAGCCGAACACTGGCATTATCTTACGTACAAAGTTCATTATATAAGTGTACCTCTAAAGTGCATAATATAGTAGCAAGTAGTATATAAGAACACTCAGCATTTTCATTAAACTTTATAACGCCATCACAAATTTTTTTTCAAAATGGAAAATCATTTTGGCTAGTAGCGCTACACCAAAGTAAAATTAGGGTTCAAGTGGAAATTTAGATTTATGTTATCTACACAATAGAAAATGTATAAAGAACACTCATTACTTAATGACTAAAGATTAAGTGTTGAAAAAATTGATTTAATCTGTGAACTAACACAACTCCATGTCTTTGTATAATATCAGGTTTTGTTTTGACGTACGTGGGCATCAAATAACTGGGCATCAATAACAAACAATACGGGGGTGCAGGAAGCGCCTTTATATACCACCAAGACAACATAAGGCTTCGTTTGGGATATGGGTGAAATTATTTTAAAGCATTCGTATAACCTTTTTTTAAAATAGGCGCCTAGAGAAAATTTTACACTTATAAAATAAATGGCTTTTCATTCAAGGATACATTACGTGAGTAGAACTATTTACAAAATTCTTATTAACATCTCAAATAAAATTAAGAAACAGTTCTCGTCACGAAACCAGACCTTTCTAAAAAATTGACGAATAATCAAATCTCCGCAGAAAGTGTATTGAAGTGTACTAAAGAACGTTTGAAGAGAAAAGTTTTTCTCCTTTAAGGAGAAAAATAATTTAGACGATATTGGTAAAACATAGCCGACGGACACCAAAGCTTTCTAATTAATTTACTACAACATATTTCGCTCCAAACACCATATTATTATTCCGAGCAAGTGCTATACTAGCCAGTAATTTTACAATTTGTATTTAATAAAACGGGTCACACAACATCCATTTAGGTCAAATTGAAGTTTATATTTTATATCAATACATCACCAATACTATTTAATTAATTTAGTATATATTACAGCGATTGTCAATAGTGTTTATAAAAGAGGTAAAAGTAAGTTGTATCCCGCAGTAAGTAACCTTCCGGAACGGAAGCAAGTGTAATCCCCCGGGGTTACTGTAAGGCTGCTTCATTCTCTAATGAAACTTTTCCAACTGAGCTCATTAGGTAACCCTCTGACGTGCACTCACTGATAATCAATAAACTTAAAAGTAGTACATTAACAAAGGTTTAGATGATTCTAATTAAATTATCATTAAATATAACCTCGTTGGTTTGAATACGGATGTCAAAATTACGACGTAGTAAATGTAATTGCCTTCAATACGATACAATAAATTAACCGTGTATAGTTTTGGTAGCAAAACTAAAGAAAGAAAATATGTTAATTATTAGAAAATCAATAGGGTAGTTCAAAATGTACGAGGTTACACTATAAAGTCCGGAGGAGCCATCCACGCTTTTTTGGAGCAGTATGGGGTCTGCTTTATTAATAAAAAACGACACTGAATTTAAGTTTAACACCAAAGATAGTTAAAAGAGAGATAACACAAGTTTCATGAGTAGCAGTTAATTCTAAGCCACTTACCAATCAAACTGTATGAGGTTCTTGTAGAGCGGTGAGTCGTTCGACACAACAGGCCTGTTTGGAATCTTGCAGAGATGAAAGAAGTTTCTCGAAGAGTGGCATATACTAAAACTCATTTAATCTTTATTTTAATAATTTCACTGCATTTATAACAATATAAAACGTCTTGAATCATTAAATGTTTATTCCTTCAAGCGTTTAAAGGAATTAATGTTCTGATGCAATGTTATTAACTCGCGGTTAACCTAAGACAATGGCACTCGAACTTATAACGCGGTTTAAAAGGATTTATTAAAGTTTGGCGTAGAATTTATTGTCAGCACGCATTTACCCTATTACCCGAAAGTATTCTGCAAGTGGTGTAAAATATAAACGCGGTTTTACAAGGATTCACCCCGATAACTTACTTGGCTAGAAAATGCTTGCTGAATTCTAATGCGACATGTTGCTGAGTGTAACTTAGACGAAGGAAGTGGCTAGCAGAGGGTAACTAGATCAGAAACTACGTGGGCCTAGCCTAAAACATAGAGGAATAGGCTCAAAACAACTGGTGACTAGAGCGGAATAACTCTTCTATTTGAGATACGCACAGATGAAACTATTTCTTTGCAGTGAGAAAACTAGATTCTGGCAGGCACCGAATGTCTAGTAGGCGGTGGAAACTAAACTGCGGGTAAAACACCAGCTGATTTCTAGGTTATATCGGACATAATGACAGATGTCAACAAATGTGGTTTATGGAAAGTGAGATTAACAATTCTGTACTTAACAAACCATAATGCAGTAACTATTAAAAATATGAACGTAAGGCAATAAAATTAATGTAAGATGTATTTACGTAACGTAATATGTCATATTAATAACATTAAAGGTTAATGACCTGAATACGAATAAATGTTTTAATCACTATTAACAATAAAATATGGAGAATAAAACATTAATAAAGTAAATAGACTGTATGAATAATAAAACCATGAGACCTTTACTCGGTATTTCCGAAAAACCATCGATATAAGATAATTTGAGAGATACATAATTTAAAATGAATTTAAATATATATATATGAAATTATATATTTCGCCAGAAAAACAAATTTGTTTACACACTGAGACTATATTTATTACCTTAGAGCTATGTAGAAACCATACGCCTAAAATGAAAAACCTAAATTGGATTTACTACTTATCTTTTTTTCCAAACTTGTTGGGTTTTATTGCCAAAAGCATGTTATTAAATACAATTTAACAATGAACATTCACTTCCAGATAAAAGAGAAGATGGATGAATATCATGGTTCAAGCGCAAAAAGTAAATTTCTTATAGTGGACGTACTCTATTCAGAATTACATCCTGGTGCCTAGCACCTAAAGCCCTGTGTAGAGATACTTAGATGGGGATTACATACCGGTGTCTAGCAGCTACAGCTCTGTGTAGAGATACGTACGTGGGGATTATATCCTGTTGTCTAGCAGCAACAGTCCTATGTAGATATACTTACGTGGGAATTACATCCTGGTGTCTAGCAGCTACAGCTCTGTGTAGAGATAATTACGTAAGGATTATATCCTGGTGTCTAGCAGCTACAGTACTATGTAGATATACTTACGTGGGGATTATATCCTAGTGCCTAGCAGCTACGGCCCTGTGTAGAGATACTTACGTAAGGATTATATCCTGGTGTCTAGCAGCTACAGTACTATGTAGATATACTTACGTGGGGATTATATCCTGGTGCCTAGCAGCTACGGCTCTGTGTAGAGATAATTACGTGGGGATTATATCCTGGTGCCTAGCAGCTACAGCCCTATGTAGAGATATGTACGTGGGGATTATATCCTGTTGTCTAGCAGCAACAGTCCTATGTAGATATACTTACGTGGGAATTACATCCTGGTGTCTAGCAGCTACAGCTCTGTGTAGAGATACGTACGTGGGGATTATATCCTGTTGTCTAGCAGCAACAGTCCTATGTAGATATACTTACGTGGGAATTACATCCTGGTGTCTAGCAGCTACAGCTCTGTGTAGAGATAATTACGTAAGGATTATATCCTGGTGTCTAGCAGCAACAGTCCTATGTAGATATACTTACGTGGAAATTACATCCTGGTGTCTAGCAGCTACAGCTCTGTGTAGAGATAATTACGTAAGGATTATATCCTGGTGTCTAGCAGCAACAGTCCTATGTAGATATACTTACGTGGGGATTATATCCTGGTGTCTAGCAGCTACAGCTCTGTGTAGAGATACGTACGTGGGGATTATATCCTGTTGTCTAGCAGCAACAGTCCTATGTAGATATACTTACGTGGGAATTACATCCTGGTGTCTAGCAGCTACAGCTCTGTGTAGAGATAATTACGTAAGGATTATATCCTGGTGTCTAGCAGCTACAGTACTATGTAGATATACTTACGTGGGGATTATATCCTAGTGCCTAGCAGCTACGGCCCTGTGTAGAGATACTTACGTAAGGATTATATCCTGGTGTCTAGCAGCTACAGTACTATGTAGATATACTTACGTGGGGATTATATCCTGGTGCCTAGCAGCTACGGCTCTGTGTAGAGATAATTACGTGGGGATTATATCCTGGTGCCTAGCAGCTACAGCCCTATGTAGAGATATGTACGTGGGGATTATATCCTGTTGTCTAGCAGCAACAGTCCTATGTAGATATACTTACGTGGGGATTATATCCTAGTGCCTAGCAGCTACGGCCCTGTGTAGAGATACTTACGTGGGGATTATATTTTGGTGCCTAGTAGCTACAGAAACGTGTAAAGTTACTTACATGGTGATTATATCCTGGTGCCTAGTAACTACAGTCCTATGTAGATATACTTACGTGGGGATTATATCCTAGTGCCTAGCAGCTACAGCCCTATGTAGATATACTTACTTGGGGATTATATCCTAGTGCCTAGCAGCTACGGCCCTGTGTAGAGATACTTACGTGGGGATTATATCCTAGTGTATAGCAGCTACAGTCCTATGTAGATATACTTACGTGGGGATTATATCCTAGTGCCTAGCAGCTACGGCCCTGTGTAGAGATTCTTACTTGGGGATTATATCCTAGTGCCTAGCAGCTACGGCCCTGTGTAGAGATACTTACTTGGGGATTGTATCCTAGTGCCTAGCAGTTACGGCCCTGTGTAGAGATACTTACGTGGGGATTATATCCTAGTGCCTAGCAGCTACGGCCCTGTGTAGAGATACTTACTTGGGGATTATATTCTAGTGCCTAGCAGCTACGGCCCTGTGTAGAGATACTTACGTGGGGATTATATCCTAGTGCCTAGCAGCTACGGCCCTGTGTAGAGATACTTACGTGGGGATTATATCCTAGTGCCTAGCAGCTACGGCCCTGTGTAGAGATACTTACGTGGGGATTATATCCTAGTGCCTAGCGGCTACGGCCTTGTGTAGAGATACTTACGTAGGGATAATATCCTAGTGCCTAGCAGCTACGGCCCTGTGTAGAGATACTTACTTGGGGATTATATCCTAGTGCCTAGCAGCTACGGCCCTGTGTAGAGATACTTACGTGGGGATTATATCCTAGTGCCTAGCAGCTACGGCCCTGTGTAGAGATACTTACGTGGGGATTATATCCTAGTGCCTAGCAGCTACGGCCCTGTGTAGAGATACTTACTTGGGGATTATATCCTAGTGCCTAGCAGTTACGGCCCTGTGTAGAGATACTTACGTGGGGATTATATCCTAGTGCCTAGCAGCTACAGCCCTATGTAGATATACTTACGTGGGGATTATATTTTGGTGCCTAGTAGTTACAGAAACGTGTAAAGTTACTTACATGGTGATTATATCCTGGTGCCTAGTACCTACAGTCCTATGTAGATATACTTACGTGGGGATTATATCCTAGTGCCTAGCAGCTACGGCTCTGTGTAGAGATACTTACTTGGGGATTATATCCTAGTGCCTAGCAGCTACGGCCCTGTGTAGAGATACTTACGTGGGGATTATATCCTAGTGCCTAGCAGCTACGGCCCTGTGTAGAGATACTTACGTGGGGATTATATCCTAGTGCCTAGCAGCTAGAGCCCTATGTAGATATACTTCCTTTGGGATTTTATCCTAGTGCCTAGCAGCTACGGCCCTGTGTAGAGATACTTACGTGGGGATTATATCCTAGTGCCTAGCAGCTACGGCCCTGTGTAGAGATACTTACGTGAGGATTTTATCCTAGTGCCTAGCAGCTACGGCCCTGTGTAGAGATACTTACTTGGGGATTATATCCTAGTGCCTAGCAGCTACGGCCCAGTGTAGAGATACTTACGTGGGGATTATATCCTAGTGCCTAGCAGCTACGGCCTTGTGTAGAGATACTTACGTGGGGATTATATCCTAGTGCCTAGCAGCTAGAGCCCTATGTAGATATACTTACGTGGGGATTTTATCCTAGTGCCTAGCAGCTACGGCCCTGTGTAGAGATACCTTCGTGGGGATTATATCCTAGTGCCTAGCAGCTACGGCCCTGTGTAGAGATACCTTCGTGGGGATTATATCCTAGTGCCTAGCAGCTACGGCCCTGTGTATAGATACTTACGTGGGGATTATATCCTAGTGCCTAGCAGCTACGACCCTGTGTAGAGATATTTACGTGGGGATTATATTTTGGTGCCTAGTAGTTACAGAAACGTGTAAAGTTACTTACATGGTGATTATATCCTGGTGCCTAGTACCTACAGTCCTATGTAGATATACGTACGTGGGGATTATATCCTAGTGCGTAGCAGCTACGGGCCTGTGTAGAGATTCTTACGTGGGGATTATATCCTGGTGTCTAGCAGCTACAGTCCTATGTAGATATACTTACGTGGGGATTATATCCTAGTGCCTAGCATCTACGGCCCTGTGTAGAGATACTTACGTGGGGATTATATCCTGGTGTCTAGCAGCTACAGTCCTATGTAGATATACTTACGTGGGGATTATATCGTGGTGCCTAGTAGTTACAGAAACGTGTCAAGTTATTTACATGGTGATTGTATCCTGGGGCCTAGTAGCTACAGCCCTGTGTAGAGATACTTACGTGGGGATTATATCCTGGTGTTTAGCAGCTACAGCCCTGTGTAGAGATACTTACGTGGGATTATATCCTGGTGTTTAGCAGCTACAGCTCTGTGTAGAGATACTTACGTGGGATTTACATCCTGGTGTCTAGTAGCTACAGCCCAATGTAGAGATACTTATATGGGGATTATATCCTAGTGCCTGGCAGCTACAGCCCAATGTAGAGATACTTACGTGGGGATTATATCCTGGTGCCTAGTAGCTACAGGCCTGTGTAGAGATACTTACGTGGGATTTACATCCTGGTGTCTAGTAGCTACAGCCCTGTGTAGAGGTACTTACGTGGGGATTATATCCTGGTGTTTAGCAGCTACAGGCCTGTGTAGAGATACTTACGTGGGATTTACATCGTGGTGTCTAGTAGCTACAGCCATGTGTAGAGTTTCTTACATTGGAATTATATATTTGGAAGCTAACCTAACCTAACCTTCCCTTGTTTCACATAACCTAACCTAATCTGACCTAAACTAGCCTAGCCTAACTTTCCCTGGTTTCACATAACCTAACCTAATCTGACCTAAACTAGCCTAGCCTAACTTTCCCTGGTTTCACATAACCTAACCTAATCTGACCTAAACTAGCCTAGCCTAACCTTCCATGGTTGCACATAACCTAACCTAATCCGACCTAAACTAGCCTAGCCTAACCCAACTAAAACAAAACTGAGCTTAAGTAACCTAGCCTAATAACAAGTTTTTCACGAAATTAAATAAATTTTATTTCCCCAATTTGGTAGTTGGTAGTGCTCAAAAATCAAATTGCTCGGTTGTCATACAGAAAAAAATGTTCAAGTCAAAACGTTTAACTATCAATCTATCACCACTCTATGACTTCAGTAGACAGTAAGTTACTCCAAACAAATGGAACTACTTGTTTCTTATGTTCCAAGTAAAAGGGCCTCATTAGTACTTCATTAATACCACCTCTCATTCTTCTAACTTCGATATAAAGGGTAGATTATATGAATTTTATTTATATTGAATAGAATGCAGTTGAGGATTGAATCTAAACTGGGACATAAAATGGCAAAACGGATATTTAATACAAATATAACAGGGCTTCAGTAATAATAACAGGGCTTCACGATTTTAAAAGCTTAAAAGTAATTAGGAGTACCATCACAGGTCAGGACGGTTAAAGTAAACTCAACTCTAGTTGTAAATATATGCAAAAGAATTATTTATTGCTAAAAGGATGTTTGTATTATGTGGGGAAAAATAATATTTCCTTCCCCAAGCATTTGAAGTGTAATTGCAAACATAAATGATTTATTCAAATGAAACAGCAATATAGTAACCTAATTAGCCATATATATATATATATTTCCAGCCGTGCTACCTTCTTACGTGCTGTATCGAATAAGTACTCTTTTCTTATTATTACATGACTGTACAACGCTTCAAAACTTCTCGCCTCCCTCGTTGCACTTGGTAGTTTGTAAAACATTGTACGAGTATTTAAAATCTTAGAGAGAAGAAAAAGGTTACGAATCAAATTATAATTATTGAACATCAGACTCAACAAATAAGTTCAATAATTTGTGTCAACGTAATTTTGAGGTCGCCAATAAAATTTTGTTATAACGATATTTGTTGTAATAAGGTACAAATTATTCTCAACTTCTTGAAACGGAAATCATTCTTCTAATTGTACTAGGATAATTGTTAGTAAATAAAATTCCTAGACTAAAGAGAAAATCGCAAATATAGGTTTTCTTCTATCTGTGATTGATTTTATAAAGCTATGGCGTTTCAGACAGATTACACTGTCGACCTGGTAATCTCGGAGGGCGCCAAGCATTATCTTTGAGAATTATTCTACACACTAATCGTGCAGGATAAAACGGAATCCATGAGTTTGTCGTATGTAACACCAGCTAAATCTACGTAAAGTAGATCGCTCTCCGATGGTATTATGAAGCTCACATTGCTGTGACAAAGCTCGTTGTCACGAAAATTTCTCCTATTCATCAGTAAAATTTTAGACCTTGGCATACAGCTGCATTTCTGGTAGGGCGAAAGATAAGGGGATGCGGAACAAAGATACGCTGAAATGTAGCAGATAAGGTAAAGTTTGGGCAATGAGGGGAAACAAACATCTGATAAACAGTATCATATAGCTGCACTAGAGATAAAACTTTCTAAAGATCAAAGGACTCCTAAAAATGGTACGTTTTGACATTTGTACCTAATTACATCATTGCACTGTTTATCAATTATTACCATTTGAAGTTCTGGGTTGAGGATATCAGATGAATTTTGGAAAATCTTATTGTGATTCACAATGACGTCAGAGTTTTAGAAATGACTATAAAAATTTATGTTCAAACCCCTCAAATATTCTTCTTCGTAAAAAACGGTACTGAGTAGAATATTTCACAACTTTTCAAATGAAAAAGTAATTACGTAATTGAGATAAAACAGTTTTATTTTCAGCGGAACGGTTTGATAATAGTGTGTAAATCGGGGAGAATGTCATTTTCTTCTGATAATATAAAATTCAGTTCGTTCATATCTTTTTTATCAAATTGAAATAGAGTGCTAACTTTTACAGGCGTTCACTTGTTTAAGTCGGTAAAAGGGCGATGCTTTCCATTAAAAAGTCGGTCTCTTCCAACAGTTTAAAAGTGCTGACGAATTTTGCGCAACTAAGCCTGATCATAGTAATAATAAGACTCTGTTAACTCACTTTCTACAATCTCTTCAATATCTCAAAGAATTGTCTGTGATTCAGTCTAGTGAATCTGATAAAACCTACAACTGATACGATTGGTTTTACATCCTGAGACATATCCAAACATTTTCCGCACAAGGACTATTTACTGATATAATGTATCACTGTTGGTTTTTAATCACATATTTTATACAGCATGATATTTGTGTGTCTTGCGACTAAAAGAAGCCGGTTGTTATGGTTCGTTTCGACACTCAACCGGCTCTACACCACAGAATAATGGAGGACGACTTTTTTACTACTTAGTACCTCCCCCCCCCCCATTCAACCTCAAAATTCGTGATGCCTGTCCGGGTGACTGACATCAACCCAAGCCGGGGGGGTGGGGGGACTTGGTGTTACGAAACCAGTAAGAGTCTTCCAAACTTGCTGGTAGGCCTAGACTGGTCACTGCCCCTCACTTGGACGAGACGATCTCCAACCAGTGACAGAGTTTCGCCCGGTTTCAAACAGCCATGTCTCTGTAACCCAATATACCCCGTCTGACTAGTTCGGGCCAGGTAGTGCAATCGGACCTTTATCCACTCTCATGGGGCCTTACCTAAGCACCGAACCCCAGATCGGGGACTTGCTCCTAGGAGGGCATCACCCTCCCCTAATAGGCCTTGGAAGCACACATTTTATGGTGCCTTTGATACAAATTTTACCACTCCTTTACTTTTACCATTTATCTTTTAGCCATTCATGGTTTTGAAAGTAGCATACTACTAACGCCATCGTTTGATTTAGATTCTACCGCAATATATTTCCATTTGTGACCACCAGATGTAGTCAGTGTCACGGTTGTAAAACACGCACAATAGTTTTTGTTTTAGCTAACTCATCAAGTAGGCTTTTGGCCCTTAGAACTTACATAATAATAACGACCAAAAACGTGGAAGGCTTAGAGACCTCTGGCGTAGATTTGCTGTAATTGCCTCCTTGTTCAACAAGTACTACTGTTCTGATAAATTTAAAAAAATGCTTTTAGAATGGTTAAGAAAATAAGACAAAAATAATGTGACTCCTTCGTATATAATAAAGAATATTATTTAGAAAATGAAGCATTTGTTTTACTAATAGCTCGTCAAGATGCTTAAGAAAAATAATTTTTACTAAGTTTTATTATAACACTTTTTATTATGTTAATAATAATATTATCACTATGGATTATAATATCATAAACGCTATTATTTAATTTATTATTTAATTTAATGAAAGGCATAAAGCGCTCATATTGAGTCATCACATTGTTCCTTTGTCATAGATACTTCAAAAGATCAAGTAGAGATAGTTGGATCCAGTGTTAAGCTACATTGGAAGAAAAAACAGTTAACGTGCAAGAAAATAAAGAAGAAATAGTTTTGAATAAGTCATTGTCGTACGGAACTGGGGGGGGGGGGTAGAGACTAAAAGAACGAAGGTCAATGCAATATTGGTTGAGTTAAGGCAAACAGTTCTAGCTCTGACTATTGATTAACCCGAAAGAGAAATTAAACGTAAATTTTATAGCCATTCTGCACCGCGACCATAAGTTTTTTTAAAATTTTAAATTAATAAATAATACTCGGAGCCCAATTCTCATGCATTTCCTTAACAGGGACGACATCTTGTAAAACTGAACCATAATTACATTTACTTTTCCTAGATCGTGGATGTATTCATGTAAAGTAACGCTTTCTTTACCTCGTCACCAAGTACACCTCCCTACAGGAGGCAATATCCTTAATTAGGAAAGGATTTAAAATATTTAAATAGAACAGTTTAGTATTATTATTTATTTTAAAGTAATGCTTCCATCAATTTATGGTGTTCCAGACGAAGTCATAAATTGGCAGTAACTTTTGAAGAAGAGGAAACTAAAATGACAGGAGTTCCCAAGGGATGCCTAGATTGGAGTTACGGCTACAACTGTTCCTTTATTCATTAGGGTTTACAGATCCCGAGACAAGACTTGAGGTAAAAACACTGAGGCATTACTCAACGGAAGTTCGTTTGTAAAGTGGTAATTTACTTGAAAAGATTTATTTCAGTAAAATTAATTTTTATTTTAAGAATTACAAAATTAAAAAGTTTACTTAAAGTTGAAAATTATATTTAGCATACTGACATTGTCTTCATTGGATGAACATAGAACTGTATTCAACTTCAAATAAATGTGTTTAATTATAAATTTTATTAAGGTAATATTATTATATAAGTATAATTACAAAGTTATAAGAAAATATTACTTTAAAACATGGTTATTATAAAATATAAGGTAATAAAGAAATAATGTGATGGTAAACGGAAATAATTATTATAAAAAATGAATACTTATTTAGTTACATGTTCAATTATTACTAATTCGTTATTGCACAATGTTTTTGTACCTTAAGGTTACACAAAATTAGTTCCAGTGCTACAAACTTAATGTGTTTTTTACTTAATTATTGTTATTTATTATGCTTTCTGATTATTTTTTATTATTTTTGTTTTTCTAATGTTTTTAGGAGAATATTTGTAACTTCGTTCTAATATTTATTTACTTTTAGTAATTATTTTCATTATTGTGTTATAGGTAAAATCTCATTTAATTGAGGTAGCAAAACTATCTTCCTTAGTAAATATTTCTTCCTGTACGGTCTCATAGTATATTTATTATTCTTTTATTATTTTTAATAACTTTATCGAAACTAAATTTGTGTCTTTTATGATTTAAGTAATGTTACTACATCTATACAATTACGTTATACTTAAATGAGACTGGCCGCTACTGGATGTGTCATTCTTTGTCAAGGTCGCAGTGATGTTAGTTCTGTTGCCAGATATTTGCACGATACAAGAACCTGTACTCAAGAACCATTACTTAAACAAAATAATAAATGTTACAACAGAAAGAAGGTACTGGGAAATGTAACTCTGTAAGGAATTAGATTAAAGACCAAGTAACGTAATGATTTATTAAAATGTCAAGGCATCCATTGTCTCGGTCTCGTAACAAATGATTACCTGAGACTTCAAGACAATTTGTTATTTCCAGTTCTGTCCCTTTACTTTTCTTTCAATTAGATAGACTTTTATCACAACTGTTTTCGCAATTATCATTGTTGACAAATAGTGTTATGCAGACAAATAGCCTCAGTGTTAACTTTGTTTCATTGTCACTCTGTTCTTTTTTACTTTATCCTGCTTCTAGGCAGGAATTTTTGTTTATCTGAATGTGTTTGTCTACTGCATATAATCAGTTAGAATCTGTAAAATAAATGTTTTCTAAAGAAAATAGTTATTTTAACTGGTTTTACCGAACAAGGTTATTGCTTATGAAAAATATGAAAGAATGAGAATTCCAATCTAATTAGGAAAGAAAAAACTTAATAATCCAGGATCAGACTCTTTCTCAGACGTCTCAAACATTGACGGAATAAATGGTAGCAGTGTCGGTGGAGGCGCCAACGACGACGACCACCAGCCAAAGTCTCCCTTGCCTTCATAGGAATGTCTTATGTATGTTGAGTATGTTCAAGTCGTACATTATGTCCTTTACCACGCGGATACTCTGCTTTCCCTTGTTTCTCTGATTTCATCCAACCTCCCTTACTTTATGTTTGCCTGGTGGTGGTAAAATGATTCAACTTGGAGACGGGGGCTAGATTTAGCTCTTCAATCAATCGTCAAATCTCCTGGAAACGTAATTCTAGGATTTATGCAAAAATGTAAGAGTGATTATTATTTTTTTTTGTTGACTATTTTAAAACTATTTACATGTTTCTTTTTTATATATTCTTTTTTATATTTACCTCTTTGTATTTATTTCAACTAGATATTTCTATAGTTTTATACGTTATTTCTTTAATTTTAATTTTTTTTTTTTTTTTTTTTTTTTTTTGCTTCAAAAGATTTAGTTCTCTTATGGTTACGTATAAAGACGTTTCGGACTTTGCTCTTTGCTAAATCCACATCTCTTTAAAAAGTTTAAAACATTGATTTACTTCCAACATTACCTTTAAATATAAAAATTGTGTAAGTTAACAATGATATTTTTAATTTAGTTAGCGCCTATCGTCTCACCCATGCATCTCTCTTCCTTGAATCTTTTAATCTCTATAAGGTAGTGAACACGACGTACGTATGGGGGCTTGTAGGCTGATCTCTCGGATATTAAGCAATTTGGAGGCGCTATCTCCCCATTTATCTAGACTTACCCTCAGGCCTTCTTTCATTACGCTAACTCAGGATTATGAGATTAATGCGCTAAAGCCCCGAAAATAGCGACCAGTATTAGTAAATGAGAGGTCTTGCAGGTATAAATCAATTATAGTACGTAATATCGTACTTTATGACGTCGGGAACCAGTAATTTTATCTGCTTTTAAATACGTAGCTTCAACTATGTAGCTTCTATTCAGATAAAATTTGACATTGTTAAAACGAACACACTGGGCATGGGAATACAAGTCACCAATCAAATGAGAAACTAATTTCACAATAACTTGAATTACGTTGTAATAACGGCATGTATATATTGTGTTGTGATAATAATGTGTTAGAATAGGTGTGCGGTCTATTGTTTATATATAAGTATATTACAAATATACTAAAAAGTTATGTATTTATACGGATCGGATTGTTGGCTTGTGTGCTTGAATCCTAGAATAGCATACAAGTTATTACATATTGGGTAGTGGCTGTGGTTGTTTTTAGAACCGTAAATAAAAAAAAATAGAATTCATTAAAGCCCTTTATGTTCCTCGTAAAACGTAATAGAGGTTAACAGTCGTATTGGGAGCTGTAAATATCCAAACGCACTCGAATAAAGAAAATAGAAATAAAACGACATTTTAGAATGGTTTCTCAAATTATTCAATCAATTTTATATAAAAACTACACTATTAAAATGTTATTCATAACGAGTTTCCTTGACATTTATTTTTCTGATGCCGCAGCAATGAGACGGGCAAGTTAATTCCATGCAAATAATATTTCATCTATTTAATAACGTCAGACAGAGTTCCACTTTGTGTTTAATTTATTGCAAACTAACATATACTGTTTGGGTCCGGAACAAATAATTATTCTGTTTAACCTTACAGCTATCGCACCCGTTTACAAGAGCTATAGGCCTACTGGCTGTTATATATGTCATTTTACTTAGTTTTTTCTAAACATTTAAAATTTTAACCTTGTTATTTTTCAATTCCTTTTATTAGTTCGTACTCTTATATATATATATATATATATATATATATATATATATATATATATATATATATATATATATATATCTTTTACAAATTCTCGATCAATTATCAAATACCTTTTTTATAAATTGTAGCTGTTGACCATTCATGTTTATATTGATTTTTAAATAATAATTCGTTAATTAATTTTAGTTAATAATTTTCAGTTTTATATGGGAGAAAAATTTTTATAAAGGGGCTAGGTATGCAATATAGTTAATACGTCTCATTTGGCTTCAAATGAGTGATAACATATAATTTCATAAAACGGCTTTCATTTTATGCTGTAGGTTATGTTGTAGAACAGCTGTTTTAAAGATTAGTGTGTTACATTACTTATATTAATTGTAATTATTTAATAAAAAGTAACTAAAATAATTTTCTGCCTGATTAAGAATTTACTTTTACGATGTGTTCGCCTTTATTACTTTCTTTATATGTTCAGTCTACTTTTAATAATATAAAAGTTTATTTCTCGAATATTATTTCACATAAAATTATTTAGGTATTACTTTAGTTTCTTGTGGTATTCAAGGTCTTCGCCATTTTGCTCCATGAAATCAAATTTAACTAACCAATGAATCTGCAAAATATGCATTATGGCGATTCAAACCCCAACTAGATTCTGCACACATATGTATAATCCACATATCTTCCACTATACTATCTCTACACAGGAATGCCGCTGCATTTACCAGGAAATTTTACTGCAGATAACTAATCCCTATAACAACTTGACTCAATCCATGAGTGTCTTCCATTTTCCAAAAATACAGAGATTTTTCGTTCTTAGTTTAGCTATAATCTTACGATGTAAGACACAAAAACATTTTAAAAACTGTTGTAATTCCAAAAATAGATGTTGTATTAAACATATCTCTTAGTTTACCATTTCGTATTTGAACCAAATCGACAAAGTAAATAAAACATTGTTTTAGTGATACTCATATTTCTATAAATGTACTGGAGGTGATTACAGTAAATATTCAATGCAATTTGTTTACTTTATTAATATTCACTAACCTGTATTCTTATGGCATCATTTGTAAAACATTATATAATATTTAGGGGGTTATTAACACCTCATTAAATACAACTTTCTTTTATTGATTTTACTGCCTCATGTATTATATATATATATATATATATATATATATATATATTAATTAGTTAATTATAATTATTTCATAAAAATTCCGACATATTTATTTATTTTAATGAGGTTATATTTCCTAATAATGTTATTACAATCGTTGGAAACCCTTTTATTAATTTATTAAATCTCCATTTATTGATTAACAGTCAGTGCAATGAGCACAGTTGGAAACGTTTCATCAGGAAATGAAGCAGGTTTAAGGTAACCCCGGGGGATTACACTTGCTTCCGTTCCGGAAGGATACTTCCTGCGGGATACAACTTACTTTTCCCCTTTGTTTATAAACACTGTAAACACTCACTGCAATATAAATTGAATTCATTAAATAGTATTGATGATGTATTGTTATAATATATATATATATATATATATATATATATATATATATATATATATATATATATATATATATTTAATTACAAGGAATTACCTGTTGTGTGTACAGTTGGCCAACGTTTGGCCTAAATGTTGAGTTGTTTGACCGGACTCATTTAATTAATCACAAATTGTAAAAAGACTGGAAACTACTGCTCCTATTCTTGGCAAAAGTTGTGTGTTTGCATCTACTTTATTTATAGAAAACAATGTTATTCGTCGGTTAGATTTCGCTAAATTTGTCTACAATATTTTATCTTTCTCTCAAAAGACTCAGGAATGTATTGTTACACTTCAATACGCTTTCTGGAGAACATTGATTTTTTTCTATTTTTAACATGTCTGGTTAAACGTTTTCTTCAAACTCTTGAAATCATTTCCAAGTCACATAAAGAGCTCTATTCACGTAATTTATTTAGTCTGGAAAGAAGTGTATTTCTTTTATAAATGTAGAAGATTTTCTATGCGTGCACATATTTTAAACCAAGAGTAAAAAGTGGTTTTTAAAGTCAACTTGTTTCATCCTCCAAGTGTAAACCTTTATTATCTGCAATATTTAGGGTCGCTTGTCATTATACCCTCTCTTTATTATAATTGATACCCTTTTATTTTACGCTCACATCTAAACAAAACTTGATTTCCTATGAAAATATGGACACGCGTTGATCCTGAGCTGAAATCAATTTTTCAACACAAAATGCAATGTTAATTTTTAGTGCGTGCATGTCACCTACCTAAATTTTACCATACTTGGGTTGTTATTTTAAAATTTTTTTTATATGCCTAAAATTTTAAAAAACCATTTTTAATCTAAGAACTTTGAGGTTATGAAAATGTCGCCACCTAATATACACTGTTTGCATTACATTGTTTAATCTACTGATATGACGAATCTGTGTATATCAGATAATACCAATGTTAGGCTTCTTCTATTCACCTTGAGACATTACAACAATGAGACTGAATGTCTGACATATTTCTATATAACGGTATTTCATTTCATACATTAGGTAACGACATTGCATCCCGAAACCTCGCCTCTGTAGTCTGTTGTGTATGATATAAACCATTCTTAGACAAGTATTATCCACTACTGAACACAAAATCTCTAGCAATGGTTGCAGTCAACGTAAAGCATTTGGATATACCTTGTGTAAAGCTTTAAAACCTTCTACAAACATTATAATGAACACAATAAACCCAAGCTAACCTATTGAAAAAAACGTATATCTTTAAAGGTCCCAATATTTATGAGCCCGTGCTGTTTCTGATAATATAGGAGTCGACAATATTTCTTAAATGATTGTAACAAAAAGATTCACTATGACGTTCACAATACGTAAAGAATACAACGTTTCTACCGAGAACCAAAGGCACTGCGTTACATAATTTAGCAGTACCATTGTTGTTACAATACGGTTAGGTAGTGATATTCACAAGTAATGTGGAGATATCTGTAACTTTATACTGATTAAGGAAGGGCAGTCAGGATTGTCTTCGGATTGGAACCAAATATATTTTGGAGACAAACAAGTGGATGTAGACTTAATCTGAATTTATTACTTGCAGACGTAATGTAGCTTGTTTTCCTTGAGCACGTCTTTAGATCTTTTCTTTAGTTTTAGGCTCCTTTAGGTTCCGCGACCAATATCTAACACAATGAAGCCTTGAAATGGGGTATAAATAGCTTCTCTGAATATAGGCTTATAATTTAGTAAAAATATTGGTATTTAAAAGGAGAAGAATTTGAAAGACACAACAATTACCTTGGTCCTTATTTAAATTACACGTTTTCCTTCAAGTGCTAAGAATAATATTCGCTGCCAAACAAATTTCCCATGTTTATAATATTATCAATAGACATCGATAAATTATTATCAATTATAAAAATCACATCTTAAATGAACAAACACGGCACAGATCACAAATACTCTTCGATCACATAACTTCTAACTTTCAAAATAATGGTACCGAGGAAGCGCAACTGTAGCATTCCTAGCGGCAAAATTACGAGGCTGAAGAAGTCGTAAGACGAAAACGTTTCCTCCAAGTGTAAGTTAACAATTTAACAACTTTTAATTAACAAAAAGACTGGTCGCAAGTAATAGCAAAAGTGTAATAAGAATTAACAACCAACTCTTCATGAACAGCAACAAGTTTCGATATTATCAATAATAATAATAATAATCATTATATTATTAACAACAATAATAATATTAAAAAACGTATTAATAACGTAATTAATAACAATAGTCATTGACTTAAAACTTTTTTTACAGGCCGTACAACATTTTATCAATAACTGAACGAAATATAAGCCAAAGTATGGCGTAAAGAGACAAATTGTCATATCTAATATAAATAAAAAAATAAAACCCAAAAAAGCAATAAAACAATTTGTTTACTGTAACACTTCATATCCATTTCAGAAATAAACTAACTTAAATGTACTTCCTGTATTATTGTGAACAAATTTATTTGTTTGGGTTATTGGTAATATTTTTTTGTATTTAGTTGAAGAATGGAGAGTAAGAGCAACCAGACATAGCGCAATCTCTAGATGTGACCGTAATCTAGCGTTGCCATTGCGTGTGTACTTGACTCGTTGTTGAACGTCCCTCGTACTTAAATATTAGAAAGGTTAAGACTAACTGGTTTTTATAGTAGCGACTACAGGGCTATTGTGCAATAGGGAAAAGCTATTCGGTGATGTATAATACTTGACAAATGATTGATTTTATTAGTTTTGTTTACCTTCAAGGTAATCGGCATATTGACTCTTATTTCCTATATAAAATTGAAGTAGGATTTTCGATGGGAGTAGGATTATGGGGGCGGGGACATAGCCACAGTGACAGACGATATACAGACTTAGTATGTCCTCACAAGTGCAGGGCTGTATACCTAATGTATTCACTATCAACCGGCCTACTCACCTATAGGGATGGAAATACCAGTCTTGTTTACACTTGGATGAACCGTAATATCTACCAGCTAACCAGGTAATGTACCATTGATCAAGGTAGGAGTATCAGATAAAGCTAACACTGGATATTGCTTGGATCCTAGCAACGAATATGAACATGACAATTGTCAAATTGAAAGAAAGAATAAATCTCTTGAACTTGCTATTAAATCCAGTTCTTAGCAATAATCTAATCGATGGTTCAATGGAATATAATAATGTTCCAATCGGTAGAAAAACTAATCGAGAATACATTGTCTCAGGTCAGCATTTTTGAATAATTTATTATATTGAGAAATAAACATATTTCGAAGACATCAATCCCCTTTTAAAGCCTCCGGGAATGAGAGACCAGAAGGAAATTAAATCTGAAATGACAAAGTTAATACAAATTGAATACAAAAATATTAAAGCACCTTATAAAGTCTATTCATCACATTAATTGAACAAATAAGGGAAAAATTTCTGTTTAAAACAATTTATCTGTTCCGCCTTTAAAATTAATTGGAAATTTTAAAAGAATTTATATTTTCAACTTGGTGTACTTTTGCACTGCTGCTTTAGTGTAAATGTTTGTTAACATTTTTTTGTAAAGTTATCGCGTTTTGCGTCATTCAAACGATTAAAGTATATTTAAACCTAATTTCAAAACTGTAATGACAAACCTGTTACGTGGAATATGGGTCACCTAATTAATTCACCATTAAGTGATTGTATCAAAATAATAAAGTAACCCTTGCATAATATGCATAGACACGCTTGTGTGAGCGCGCGTTGCCAGCGAGTGTGTACTTAAGCGTCTAATTAACACCAGAGCGACCGTATTGAGCAAATCTAGTAACCTACTTTTTGCATTTTCATATTCTGATTAATATACAACCTCTGAAAAGGCGTGTAGCTCAACAATTAACTACCTTTCCAGGAATTGCCATTCGCACTTCACCCCTGACTGTTTGCAATACACAGTTTGTTGTTACTGATGGGCTCTCTCTGAGACTTGTCACGTAGCTTTGTTTGCAGATTTAGGGCATCAGCTAGTGTGACTTATGAATACAGTAAGCCTAACTCTGACTAATTTAATTCGAAGTACGGAAAACGTTTTGATTGAGATTATGTGATTAGGTTGAAGTACCAGAAGCAGACTTACATTCTAGTTATAAAGAGATCTCTGCATATCTACCTTGCAAGAAGAAAGAAAAGTAAGGGTGAATAGAATTAGACAATACTAAGGCAGGGAATATTGGTTACTGAAAATAGGGGCGTATTACGTCATCGCTTGGTCAGACTAGCTAGATGAAGTAAACTAGCTTTACAAAAGGGGAAGAGGGTGTTTACTCACTACTTGCTCTCTCACTAGTTTCGGTGCACATTTAGTCTTCACTGTCTATTATAAGAAACGCGTTCCCTGGAGGAAGTGCTACGAGGCTCGTAGGGTAGAGAGTTGCTTTACTCCCCACATCGTAGAATTTACTTATAGTGACCTCGCCTTGCTACTCTACGCAAAAACTTTATTATTTGAAATCGTAATACATTGAGAGACGTCAGTAATGGCCACGTAGCAGACATTTATTGGATGTGATTGTTTCTCGTCTCGCATCAGGGGAAACGTTCGTGGTGCCTATGATTGCTAGGAGGTTGCGTGACTCCACATCCTGATAAGCCCTTCTCTTTTTATCTTTGTACAATTCCTGATATGCTTCGTTCTCTGTTCATTCTACTTTTGTAACATTCTGTTTTAATTCCTTTTGTTAAACGATATTGTATTTTATTACATGTAACAGAATATTTCCCACATTGGACTTTGGCAAAAAGCATCTAAAGTTAAACAGCAATCGCCCTTCATCACTTGCATTAAATTTTTGACTCGAACTTATTCGTTATACAACACATTTTATTTCCTTTACATAAAGGTAACAACGGAGTAGAATAATAAAAACCCGTGTTTGAGACAATTCTACACGGAACAGCTGGTTTTGTCACATCATTCAACCACTATAACATGAATATGGAAGTGTTAGAAAACATATTGTGTTTCTGAAAACAATGAGGGAATTTAAGCATGTGACTTTTACATAGAAACGCTCCTTATAGAGTACAAACATCTCCGTTGCCTGTGGCTTCTAAGTATTCAGTCATTTCTCTGTCACCGCTTCCTTGACCTAGAACCGCTTCCTTGAGGGTTATCTTATGTGAATATATAAAACATTTTATGTTTAAAAATGTCTATTTTACGATAATTTCTCAATTTGATCAAAATGATCTATTAAAGTACGAAACGTACCTTCAGATTTTGTATCGATTCCTAAGAACACAATTAGGCTAGCCCGATCTTGTCAGGCTGAAACATAATAGAGTTATAAATTCATGTATAAATAATATAGTTTAAATAGTAACTCATTTTGTACAGCTCCAGATTTATTTATGAGGCATATATATATATATATATATATATATATATATACATATATATATATATACTATTGATTGTATATACTATGTAATTGTACACACACACACACACACACACACACACACACACACACACACACACACACACACACACACACACATATATATATATATATATATATATATATATATATATATATATATATATATATATATATATATATATATATATGGATTTGAAACGGTAAAGCAGTTCAGACAGCCCAAAAAAAGGTTCATGTACATGTACATCAAACCCGGGGCCTACTGGGGTCATACGTGTTTAACAGCTATGACACATAATAATCAAACTATGGTCAAAGTACAAATTATTGCTCAAAATAAATTTACCTAGTCTCCCGTCTGCATAGTTTAGAAGGGGACATATTTTTAACACGTCTACATTTAAATACTTGAAAATATTCCCAAATTTATAACTACAGGAAATAAATGCCCAAACCCTGCGTCGTCTTGAAAGCGTTGTGATTAAGCACCCTTCTTTCTAATTAGACCTCCCTTGGCTTCCAATTTCAAACTCAGCTACTATACTTCACAATTGCCACTTTCGCCAGACATTGTCTCACCATTGGGATCTCTAATTAAATAAAGGAAAGTACAGTGCTGCAGAAGGGATAGCCTTCTTTGTAACTAATATCGACTTTAAGGGAATCTATTTTATATAAGATTTTAGGATACCTATATAAGATGTAAGGAAACATATATTTTATATAAGATGTAAGGACACCTACTTGCTTTCTACTGTAATGTTTTTTGATCATCACGAGCACTCTTATTTAAACGTTACAAACTGTTTCAACGATCCATGTATTACGACCCATGGTATTACAAGAAGACCGCGCTCCTGCATATTACACTTCCATTAGCTCATTTACCATGGAAAGCACAACAGTTTTTTCAAAATTTTTATAACGCCAGATTTTTCATATTTCCATTTATATACACGAACCGTTTCTTGGGATTTGAATGTATACTCCGCTACTTTGAATTTGAAGTTAAACAATACCACAGATGATAATAATTTATACGTTCATTTCTCTTGGGGTTGAAACATATTTCCATGAGGTTGGAATTGTTTTCTCGCAGGTTTTCCTCCAGCAAGAAAGTTCCAGCTACAACTTATCTTACTTAAATATTTTTTTACGATTGAAACTAGTTTTCATTTTGGTGATTTTCTTCGTTAAAACAGTTTTATAATGCTGTATATAGTTACACAGAATATAGTTATACAATGTATACGTTGTATACAATTATAAGTTGTATATATAGTTATACAATGTGTTACTGGGTATATTAAGAGGCGTATTACCAGAAAGTCTAGCGATTTACACTTCTAGTATTGCAGTTTTTCTTTATTGCATCGACAAAATTAGTTACTATAGTATAGCTTACCTTCGTCTGGCAATATTTAGCTGCTTCTTTAGGTATTAAGTATGTATTTTAATTTATGGCGATTTTATGTTGATTTCTTTTCTTAAATAAAACTCGGTTGATGGGTGAGTCAAAGAAACCTGATTTATTAAACATTTTGCACCGTTTCTAGGTGTAAATTGTGGACCTCAATCAGGCCTACAAGTATAATAGACAGTATTAACATATATGTCATATATATTCACAACAAAATTAATATAAAATCAAAAACATTACATTAAGTTACTAACACTAATAAGTTAAATAATTTTAAAACACACTATAAAACGTGATAATCCATGAAAATATAAACTTGAAACAATTACGTGCAGTATGAAAAAAATTTCCAAACCTATAACAGTAATATAACCTTTATATTAATTAAAACAACCTCTCACCACAAATTCAACAAATTTTATTTTAACCTTATGTACATTTCGACTACAAAGTAATCATCTTCAGAGGTATTTTTACAAATAGCTAAAAGAGCTATTTGTAAAAATACCTCTGAAGATGATTACTTTGTAGTCGAAATGTACATAAGGTTAAAATAAAATTTGTTGAATTTGTGGTGAGAGGTTGTTTTAATTAATATAAACATTTACGCCACAGTTGCTTTAAGTTGTTGAGTAGTATAACCTGTAAATATAAATCATTACTAGACATCTGGTGCATCAACACCAGCACACCTTATTATTGAGGTGTAGAGCCCTCAATAGTTTTTAAGCTTTATGACTAAAGGATTATAATTACTGGCCAATTTATTAGTCTCCTCCGTAACATTAATAGAATTTTTTTGCATCTTTTTACGAAGCATTTCAGACAAAATTCGTCTCCTCCAATTACTTTCTGTGTCCAAAATCCTAGGATATAGGAAATTAAACGAATGATTATGTTCATTGATGCAATCGTAAAACACCGAGGAGAGATGAAGATCTTTTTTTCACTGTTCTTAAAGACGAACAAACAAATAACGTTTAGTTTACCCGACATAGGAAGCATCACAATCAGTACAATTAACCGTACATACAACATTATTCCTATCCTTACCTCTTCTAACGAAACCAGACAAATTATTAGAAATAAACGGAACACTGATAACATTATATCTTCTTAGCTTTCTAGAAACCTTCTCAAACAAACCCTTCACATAAGGAAGCCTAACATAGGTGTTACCTTTACCGCCGACATTGTACGAAGACCGGAAAGATTTACGTTTTGAAAATATTATTTTAATAATATGAAATTTAATAAATCGATAAGAATAACCACTAAGCAATAAATATTCTTGTACAAGCTTCAAACATCTATGATAAAAGGAAGGATGTGAAATGTCAAGGACTTTATCAACAAGAAAGTATAACATACCACGTTTCTGTGACATCGGATAATCTGAGTTAAAATTAAGGAAAAGTAGGTTTATGATACCCGTCTATGATGAGTTTACCCCGTCTATGATGAGTTTACCAAAAACGAGTTTTCCATTAGTAATTCCACAACTTTAAGTAAATTTAAAAAGATTATAATCATATTTAAGTCTAATGTAGTTGTCTTTTCTCAATAGCTTTTAATACTAACTTAACTCATCATTAGTTACTGCGCCTCATCATGATTATTATTCTTTTCGAAAAACATAGGAGTTTACACTTTTATGTGAAAGAAAATTTGCATACCATTCTACTGCTGATGCAGTATTAATGTATGATGAACATGACTGACGTCATTAGCCAGTCAGTAATTATTTTGACCTAGTAACGTTCCCATTACAATGTTATTGAGGCAACGAATAGTGACAAGGGATACTGAGACAGACCTGTATGTGCCATACAACACTGGTGACATTATTATTAGGAAGTTATTGCAACACATACACTGGGGTTAATAAATTATATAATTTTATATGAAACTACAAAAAAACATAACTAAAGAATAAAAATATGGTACAACTCACAAATATACAATTTTTTATTTCAAACGCGTTTCAACGACTAATTTGTCGTCATCCTCAGTGAAAATACACAAATGAAATTAACTAATATATATATATATATATTAAACATAACCTATAAAGTTTTAGCAAAAGTAAAAACAAAAGTGAAAATCATCAAAGTTTTTACTTTTGCTAAAACTTTATAGGTTATGTTTAATATATATATATTTTAGTTAATTTCATTTGTGTATTTTCACTGAGGATGACGACAAATTAGTCGTTGAAACGCGTTTGAAATTAAAAATTGTAAATTTGTGAGTTGTACCATATTTTTATTCTTTAATTATAACATTCACTCACAAGCCAGCTCGAATATTATTTACAAAAAAAAAAAACAGTTTATTTACAACATAGGATTTAATTACAAAATACAGTTTATTTACAGTATTGGAAGTTTTTCATGACAGAAAGGATTTTTCTGACCTTATCAAGATTTAATCGAGATCTTCTGTCATTTAAAATGTAACTTTCCTTAGAGAATAGTCGTTCGCAAGGTAAAACAAAAGTACTAATTTAGGCTTACAAAAGTGTTTACCTTTAACAATCATTTCAGTTCATTTAATGTTTTTAATTCACAAAAACGTTTTTACGTTTTCAATTATTTCGAAACAAATTTTTTAGTTTATCATTTAAATCTAACAAACCAACTATAAAAGCCTAGGTTACAACAGAAGATTATCATAATTCAGTATTTAATTATGCATAATAAATAAACATAAATAAATTATTTACCTCTAAATTTTATGGGGGAGGTAAAAGATTTGTTTTTGGTTGCAGCTTCACTAACGGGTATTTTCACACCATGTGCTTCTTCAAATTACTGTTAGTTGTTTTATATGATAAGTTTGCCTGACAAATATCACATTTCACAAATTCACCACCAACAGGGATAAAATGATTCCACACCTCGTTTTTTTTCTTTTTCGGAATGCTCATTTTATTTAAAAATAAACACGTATTGGATTAAGAACAAACTATAGCGTCTACGGCACACAACACTCACTTTCCTGCAATCCGACACAAATGGCCCAATCACACACGACGTAAGTGAGTAGAACCAGTGACAGCGACAAATCAACCAATGACAACCTCAGTAAAATATCATTAACTATACATTCAGTGACGGCGACATTTTGCTAAATCACAATAGAGAAAACACCCCTCCCATTTAAGTCAACGACACTGCACGAGGATCGGGGCCGTGATCCGAGCGGTTAGAGTAGATGTAGTAACAGCGACAAATAAACCAATTACTTACAATGGTAAAATATCAGTAACTTTCCAGTCAACGACGACGTCGTTTTGCCTCCGATCGATCCATCGTCACTGGAACTGACATTTTCCATATTTTGTCACTGATACCACCAGCGACAAATGAATATCAGTGACAAAGTCACTGGGACAGAGATATCGACCTTACCTAGCAACGAATGGCTTACTGACCATCAATAATGCTTTCTTTACCACTTCCAGAGTACGTTTGAAGAGCAGTATACTATCGTGTGCCAAGAACAAATGGATAAATTCAACATTTTTCTTAATATTACTTCTTAATATTTTGAATATTTCTTAATATTTCAAATTGACCGCCCTGTTGAATCTCGATTTATTCCGTTATGCTGTGAAACTTTCTCGGCCAGCGGACAAAATAAGTATCAAACAATCAACACTGAGAATTAACTAAAAAGACAAATAAAAGACAAAATCTTTATTAAACTCTGAATCAAAATAAAATCTACATTTCAGAAGTATAAATCTTTATTACTGTTATTTACCACAGTGTAAACACAACCCTTTGTCGTTATTTGAAGAGATATTGTTTTATAATAATTATGAATTACTTTAGGCCTACCCTTTTTAAAACCTTTGAAAAAAACACAGTATCCAACTAAAGTAAATTGGATATTTCATTAAATGAACTGAGCGTGGTATCAAAAAGTAATATTTCACAGGGAATATTCAGTATCTAGAATATGTAGTCCAGTTTCATTACCAGTATATCTGTTCTTCCAAGAGTTGTACTTCCATATGTTATCCCATGAAATCCCTTCGTTATACATTTTCGCAAGAAGTGCCTTCGTTATACATTATCCCAAGAAGTGCCTTCGTTATACATTATCCCAAGAAATGCTTTCGTTATACATTATCCTAAGAAGTGCCTAAATTATAAATTATCCCAAGAAGTGCCTTCGTTATACATTATCCCAAGAAATGCTTTCGTTATACATTATCCTAAGAAGTGCCTAAATTATACATTATCCCAAGAAGTGCCTTCGTTATACATTATCCCAAGAAATGCTTTCGTTATACATTATCCTAAGAAGTGCCTAAATTATAAATTATCCCAAGAAGTGCCTTCGTTATACATTATCCCAAGAAATGCTTTCGTTATACATTATCCTAAGAAGTGCCTAAATTATAAATTATCCCAAGAAGTGCCTTCGTTATACATTATCCCAAGAAATGCTTTCGTTATACATTATCCCAAGAAGAGTCTTCGTTATAAATTATCTCAAGAAGTGCCTAAATTATATACTATCCTAAAAAATGCTTACGTTATACATTATCCCAAGAAGTTCCTTCGTCACAAATTATCCCAAAAAGTGCATTCGTTAGACATTATCCCAAGAAGTGTCTTCGTTATAAATTATCTCAAAAAGTGCCTAAATTATATACTATCCCAAAAAATGCTTACGTTATACATTATCCCAAGAAGTGCCTACGTTATACATTATCCCAAGATGTGCCTACTTTATACATTATCCCAAGAAATACCTACGTTATACATTATCCCAAGAACTGTCTTCATTACACATTATCATAAGAAGTGCCTACGTTATATATTATCCCAAGAAGTGCCTACTTTATACATTATCCCAAGAAATGTCTACGTTATACATTATCCCAAAAAAGTGTCTACGTTATACATTATCCCAAGAAGTGCCTAAATTATACATTATTCCAAAAAGTGCCTACGTTACACATTATCGCAAGAATTGCTTAAATTATGTAATATCCCCAGAAGTGACTACGTTATTCTCAGATTTACTGCAATGTAATATTTACTTCTTCATTGTGCAGACTTACAAGACCTGTACATTTTGTACTTTTACGAGAGTGAACATCATTTTGTAAATGGCGCAGACGTTTTACGAAGCAATAAAAGTAAAACTTGTGCCAGGTGTTAAACGGGGCTGATTGTAACAAATCGCGAGAGATTAAAAATTGAAAGCGACCCTTAAATCGGTCTGACATTTGAACAGATGTATACGGGGCAGTTTGACACAGAAGGTGGGTTAAAGACTTTTATAGGTGGTTAGAGATTTTTATCTCCGTTTTTTGACAAGTAACATCATCGAATAACTTTTTTTTGACTGGCGCAATCATTAATAATTCATAAGCTACTTCATTAGGTTTTGTTACTTCTATATAGAATTCTTACTTTTATTAGCACCAAAGATAATTATATACAGCATTGTAAATTAATTGTTAAAGCGTTTGTTTTGAAGACACATGTCGCTTTCTACCTTACCTTATACTAAGTAAACTTTACGTGGTGTTAAGAAAACACTGAGGGTCCGTCAAATACGAAGAGTTACCGTCTAAAATTTAATACAGTATATTCTGGAAATTCCCAGTCCCGATATTTCGCCCTTCCGTTAAATTCGAGCCTATTTCTATTTCAGACTATTTTATTTATTTGAAAAGAATTCAAATTATTTACTGTTAGACAATGTACCGTCGCATCTCGATTAATAACATTGTGTTCTAATGATATCCGTGCTTTATTTCTACCCGCAAATGTTATAATCCAGCTGATAGCCCAGGGTGTTCTCGTATGTATGAAATACACAAGTTACATTTTACAATCTTTCTTGGAAGCTAGTAAAGAGAAGAAAGCAGTGTAGGTTCCATAAAAGAATACAGTTAAGGGAGTTCTATACTTGATAGCAGAATCAAGGAACAAAATAAAAGAAGAAACATTAAATAAGGCATAGAATGAAATCCTGAGTCATAATGAAACTGTGTTATTGTTTCACATTAAGAAACAGATTTCTTTTCAGTTTCTAACAATTCCGATGATACGGGAGTAAGTCAATGGATAAGTAGGAACGAACAATTTGAGATACGAGATGTTACGTTTATTAAAATGGTACAAAATACTTATGACACCAGTGATGACGGGAATAAAGATGAGGTTTCGACCGAGACAGTATAACAAGGGCAAACTAGTAACAGTGAAGGAACCCCCCCCCCTTGGAAACTGCCCTACACTACCCCACTTGGAAACTACTACAGACACCCCGCCAACAGATGTGCTTCTGCCAAGGAGTCTGAGCGACACCGTAGCACGAAAACAATCTGTAAGCAAACGCGGAAGACACATAACAACCTTTCCAAAGTATATAACAAACCTAATGAATAATGTTTTCCAAAGTAACATTAAATTTATATAATTACTGTAACCAATAACGTCTTATAAAAGTATAGTGCATTTAAAACTCCATTAAAACTCCTATTTTGTTTAATGCACAGGAACGTATTTCCGTGTGATCCGAGTGCGTCTCGGTCCTATCTACCTCGAATTATCGAGACTCTACAGTATTTTTCGTCGGCGTATTTCCTCCAGACGCACTGCATTTTGTATAACAGGATTACGTCATCCTACTTACTTACTTACCAGTCAACGCCCACCCTTGCCAGTTGAGTCACTTGGCGACGCACTGACCAGTAGACATGGGCATCCCTGAAGATGGGACTGCAGTAATCCTGGGCCCGATCCACGGCTGTGCAGTCATTAAGGTGTTCGGCAACCATAAGTTCACCACCACATAGCAGACACTCCGGGGTCGGTAGCACATGGTAGCGGTGGAGGTGCGCAGCAAGGTAATCATGACAGGTCTTCAATCTGAAAGCTGAAACGGTAACAGCTCGGGGCAAGTTATGGTCAATTGGTCTCCTCGTCACAACACTTTCCCGCCGTTTTCCTGCTGAGAGTTCCCTCAATCGACCGTGATTCTATTTTTTTGTGGACGTCTTTATTAGGGATCTGGAGGACTGTAGTGAACTCAGATGCTCGGGCTGAGGTAGGCTTGTTCCATGCTTGGCTAGATGATTAGCCTTTTCATTGCAAGTGATTGTTATATGGCTCGGGATCCACTGGAAATTAAGTACCCACCCGGCATTTATGAGATAATTTAGTTTTCTTCTACATTCTATAGTTCTACTACAGTCAGTCTGTGATTTCCCAGAGGTTCAAGATTGCGGTCTTAAAGTCAACAAGGAAAACGGCTTTACCTGGATCAGTTAGGATCTCGAGTTCAATTACTGCAGCATATATGGCAGCTACCTCACCGCCGTAGTTGCTAAGGTGGGCCCGACAGCAGAAAATCCCTCAACGTCGTTCTCGGTACGTTGGAAATGTCTTGGTTACTCAGGAAATCAAAACCTAGACATAAAGATTATTGCCTAGGTCTGTGTTAATTCTGTTAACAAAATCAAACTACAGCATCAATACAACCATATCATTAAAAGGTAATAAGAACTTTAGTCACAAGCAATCTTACCAAAAAGTCTTATTTAATCTGTGCAAGCCGAAAGTAAGAAGTTATAATCAGAAGTGAAGTAAAATATCTTAAACTCTGAACTAACTGAAAACATGATTTTAATATGTATATGACTTCAATGTAAAACTTGCTCGTTACCTCTATAACTCTATAAAGCCCTTCGTGGAACTAATATTGAACCCGTTACGTCTTAAAGTACTTTAGAAACTAATCTTTGCTTCTCCAACTCCTGAAGCACTTCTAGAAACTAGTTTTAGAGTAGATGTAAGAGGGTCCATCTCTTATAGTGTATAACATAATTATCTACTTAAATATTCCTTCCAACTAAAGCACTCACAATGCATGTTTAATCTCCTTTCTAAGTGAACTGTATATTAATGGTATTAATGGTAACTCCAAATAAAAAAATATTAAGTAAAGAAAATAAAAATTAAAGTTAAGAAAATTATTTTAAAAATGTATAAATTGAAATATAACTAAACATTGATAAATTGAAGTTTTAAAAACTACTAGCTTTATCGAATGTCAATCCAAGATATTTCTGTCATTCGGCGACGAAACTCCCATTAGAGACAAGCCTAGGCTCGAATTGGTCGGTCCCTGTTGTCAGCAGAACTTATAGACGTGCAAGTAGTCTGCCGGCACCTCGTCACTGTAATTTTATAACTATAATACAATTAAACAAAACTTTAAGGTTAGGATGTAACGCGTTTTGAAATAATTGCGCTTATCGCCACTACATCCGACAGCGACAGTGGAATGAAACAAAATCCTAACGATCACATAACAAGTTTCGTGCCACACTATTATTATAAATTATGCGACTACGACAACACTTGCTGACATCTTACACTTTAACCCCTCAATCTTGTATAGTGCTTGTTTTACTTTACATTATATATTTCGATGAGTAATTTACATTACAACTATTATTTCTTTGTTTAAAATAATTTTCAACATATAAATACACAAGTGGAACCGTTTTTTAGGCTATTTTATTGCGATACTGAAATATCTATGTCTATACCTAAATCCCAACACATCGTATAATCAGTTTAAATTCTGTTTTATAATAATTTTATTGTACTTTTTTTTATTTGCTCTAGTTTATGAAACTCAATCCTCTTAGATGGCATCCCTCTAATTGCCCCCTTGTTCTGATTCAAGTAAGCTTTCAGTCACGGAAGCGTTTAAAACAGGTTCTCGCCATTTAATGCTACTTAAAAGCACATTAACACTGATTTAGGAATGAGAGGTTTCTTAACGGGGGCTCATAGAAAATAATTTCGGAGGGGAAATAATCTAAGGGAAAATCTTAATAAAAACGTAATTACCTTTTAATCGTTTATATGACCGTTAGTGAATATATATTCACTTCCTTCATATGTAGAGTTGTAGAAAAATTACACACATAAATACAGTATTTATACTGTATTTGTATATTTGTACAAAATATATTTGTTTTGAAGTTATATTGCTTTTAATTTTATGCTTACGCTTCAAAATGTATGATTTTTCAATATAACCCCAAAGGCTGTAGTTAGCTCTTATGTCGTCTTGATTTTTGTATTTTACGTGAAATTAAATCTCAAAGGGAAAACGCAAATATATCTCGATAGAACGTGGGGTGAGTAATATAGAGGGGGGTATCTATAATCACATACAGAATATATATGAATAACTTTGAATAATAAGTTTAAAGTAAATTGTAAACACTATTATGTGGGAGGCAGTATGTTTTGACGTCTAGAATGGTTGGGTCACATCATAAGAATGCCCACCAATAGAATGCCGAACAAACTTTTACATTGCACTATGACTGGCAAAAGAAGAGTTGGCCGACCAAGAAAACAATAGCTACAGGACCTTGAGGAAGATTTAAAGTACTCGGCATTACAGCATGGAAACAGAAAGCTAAGGATAGAAGTACATGGCGGGACATTGTTAAGGAAGCCAAGGCCCACCCGGGCTGTAGCTCTACGTAGTAGTAGTAGTCGGCTACAATGTTTGAGGGTACCATTAAAGCATGGAAACAGAAGGCTAAGGACAGAAGTACATGGCGGGACATGGTTAAGGAAGCCAAGGCCCACCCCGGGCTGTAGCTCTACGTAGTAGTAGTAGTCGGCTACAATGTTTGAGGGTACCATTAAAGCATGGAAACAGAAGGCTAAGGATAGAAGTACATGGCGGGACATTGTTAAGGAAGCAAATGCCCACCCCGGGCTGTAGCGTTACGTAGTAGTAGTAGTCGGCTATAATGTTTGAGGGTACCATTAAAGCATGGAAACAGAAGGCTAAGGACAGAAGTACATGGCGGGACATTGTTAAGGAAGCCAAGGCCCACCCCGGGCCGTAGCGCTACGTAGTAGTAGTAGTCGGCTACAATGTTTGAGGGTACTCGGCATTACAGCATGGAAACAGAAGGCTAAAGATAGAAGTAAATGGCGGGACATTGTTAAGGAAGCCAAGGCCCATCCCGGGCTGTAGCGCTACGTAGTAGTAGTAGTAGTCGGCTACAATGTTTGAGTGTACTCGGCATTACAGCATGGAAACAGAAGGCTAAGGACAGAAGTACATGGCGGGACATTGTTAAGGAAGCCAAGGCCCACCCCGGGCTGTAGCGCTACGTAGTAGTAGTATGTTTTGACTTTACATAACGTTCAAGTAGGTTTATGTGGTTTCAGTGTTTACAGGTGTTTTATCTATTCACAATTCTGGTGTGCTCGCAGTACTGATAACCTGTCTCATGACGTAATGTTTTGTTCCAAGGTAATACATTTGAAGGGGTACCATATCCCAGTAAGGATATTAGAGATAAAGGTTATACAATAGGCATGTGCTAGATAGAAACCAATGCCTGGTGTATTACATTGACATTCTATGAACGTCTATACACTCCCTCCGTGCGTATATTCACGTATATAATCTTTCGCTTTTTAGTTCATCTTCATCATGCTCAATATATCGTTGGACAAGATATCACTTATTAAATGAAAGAATATACAATGCTGATTCAATGTTCTGTTCTATTAAACGTTATACTTTAAGTAATCAATGTTTGAAGATCAACTGTTCAGTATTACAAAATTTACAATTCTGTTTTATCGGTAAATTTTGTTTTATAAAGTTGGTGCAAACGTTTATCCTGCAAAGTACGTCAGACTTACGTAATCCAAAGCGACGCCTGGCTTTTGTTCTTTGTTACATTTGCTTTTGTAAAGGACGATCCACTGTATTTGCATAGAAATGTGCTATGGGTGAGGGAATTAATTACATTTGCAAACCTGAGTGTGACTCGAATTCTGTTCTTGTCACAGGACGAACCTTAGACAGCGGTACTATTATTTCAATAAGGCCTGGGGTGGGATTGTTTTCTACGTAGGAAATATAAGGCGCACAGTTTCCCTTTACATAAATAAACGGAAAGTGTTTAGTAATGGGAAATGTAGTGATATAGTGAAAATTTATTAGCAGGAAATATTGTATTATTAACCTGTTGTAGTATATTACTAGTTAATATTGAGGATTATATTATTTATTTAAATTTGCAAATTAAAATGCCAGTATACAATAATACAGGTTGGCATGTGCAATATTTATGTAGGTGCTTGTCTACAGTAGCACTTAATAGCATTTAAATAAAAACGGCCGCTCCGACAGATAAAAGTCTACAAAGTAAGTCGAAATATTGTAAGGGACTATAGTAATAGAGAATATGCAAACATTCATGTAGTGGAAATGAATATAATCGTGAATGTCTATAATAAATGTCCACAGAGAAATACTTCTTCAATTTAATATGAAACTACTAAGCTACTTGTGAATACTACAAAAAGCTATTGAATATTCAAGTCTACATTTTATGTAACTGAAAGCATTGGTATGAATGGCTTGGATTCCTGTAGACGTATTTCAGAGAAGCTCTATCACAACGTTTTATATAGCACAATGGGGGAAAACGTATGAAGGCCTGACGAAATTTTTGTATTTTTTAGGTTAGCCTGTGTGATTTTCATCACCAAAAAGAGAAGGAAGAGATTGTGAACAATAACGCAAAATAAAAGCATAAAAGCATTGGTAGAGAATATAGATGTAGTCATGGATCACTACACGCGCACGGTAGCATGTCTGAGGTATAGTCATGGTGCTCCTAGGGTGCTGGCGACCCGATAAGCCCCATAGTAAGAGAATAATAAGAAAGAGTAGATGGAGGTAGATACGTCTAACGAAAGGTTACATTGATTATATTCTACTGAGAGGTTAGACATTTGTAGTGTCGCTTGGGACGCTAGTATGCATGAGTAGCATACCTGAGGTAGTCAGTGTGATCCTAAAGTGCTGGCGACCCGTTAAGCCCCATAGTAAGAGAATAATAAGAAAGAGTAGATGGAGGTAGATACGTCTAACGAAAGGTTACATTGATTATATTCTACTGAGAGGTTAGACATTTGTAGTGTCGCTTGGGAGGCTAGTATACCTGAGTAGCATACCTGAGGTAGTCAGTGTGATACTAAAGTGCTGGCGACCCGTTAAGCCCCATAGTAAAAGAATAATAAGAAAGAGTAGATGGAGGTACATACGTCTAACAAAAGGTTACATTGATTATATTCTATTGAGAGGTTAGACATTTGTAGTGTCGCTTGGGAGGCTAGTATGCCTGAGTAGCATACCTGAGGTAGTCATGGTGATCCTAAGGTGCTGGCGACCCGTTAAGCCCCATAGTAAGAGAATAATAAGAAAGAGTAGATGGAGGTAGATACGTCTAACGAAAGGTTACATTGATTATATTCTACTGAGAGGTTAGACATTTGTAGTGTCGCTTGGGAGGCTAGTATGCCTGAGTAGCATACCTGAGGTAGTCAGTGTGATCCTAAAGTGCTGGCCACCCGTAAAGCCCCATAGTAAGAGAATAATAAGAAAGAGTAGATGGATGTAGATACGTCTAACGAAAGTCTACATTGATTATATTCTACTGAGAGGTTAGACATTTGTAGTGTCGCTTGGGACGCTAGTATACCTGAGTAGCATACCTGAGGTAGTCATGGTGATCCTAAAGTGCTGGCGACCCGTTAAGCCCCATAGTAAGAGAATAATAAGAAAGAGTAGATGGAGGTAGATACGTCTAACGAAAGTCTACATTGATTATATTCTACTGAGAGGTTAGAGATTTATAGCTTCGCTTGGGAAGCTTGTATACCTGAGTAGCATACCTGAGGTAGTCATGGTGATCCTAAGGTGCTGGCGACCCGTTAAGCCCCATAGTAAGAGAATAATAAGAAAGAGTAGATGGAGGTAGATACGTCTAACGAAAGGTTACATTGATTATATTCTACTGAGAGGTTAGACATTTGTAGTGTCGCTTGGGAGGCTAGTATGCCTGAGTAGCATACCTGAGGTAGTCAGTGTGATCCTAAAGTGCTGGCGACCCGTTAAGCCCCATAGTAAGAGAATAATAAGAAAGAGTAGATGGAGGTACATACGTCTAACGAAAGGTTACATTGATTATATTCTACTGAGAGGTTAGACATTTGTAGTGTCGCTTGGGAGTATAGTATACCTGAGTAGCATACCTTAGGTAGTCAGTGTGATCCTAAAGTGCTGGCGACCCGTTAAGCCCCATAGTAAGAGAATAATAAGAAAGAGTAGATGGAGGTAGATACGTCTAACGAAAGTCTACATTGATTATATTCTACTGAGAGGTTAGACATTTGTAGTGTCGCTTGGGAGGCTAGTATGCCTGAGTAGCATACCTGAGGTAGTCAGTGTGATCCTAAAGTGCTGGCGACCCGTTAAGCCCCATAGTAAGAGAATAATAAGAAAGAGTAGATGGAGGTAGATACGTCTAACGAAAGTCTACATTGATTATATTCTACTGAGAGGTTAGACATTTGTAGTGTCGCTTGGGAGGCTAGTATGCCTGAGTAGCATACCTTAGGTAGTCAGTGTGATCCTAAAGTGCTGGCGACCCGTTAAGCCCCATAGTAAGAGAATAATAAGAAAGAGTAGATGGAGGTAGATACGTCTAACGAAAGTCTACATTGATTATATTCTACTGAGAGGTTAGACATTTGTAGTGTCGCTTGGGAGGCTAGTATGCCTGAGTAGCATACCTGAGGTAGTCAGTGTGATCCTAAAGTGCTGGCGACCCGTTAAGCCCCATAGTAAGAGAATAATAAGAAAGAGTAGATGGAGGTAGATACGTCTAACGAAAGGTTACATTGATTATATTCTACTGAGAAGTTAGACATTTGTAGTGTCGCTTGGGAGGCTAGTATGCCTGAGTAGCATACCTGAGGTAGTCAGTGTGATCCTAAAGTGCTGGCGACCCGTTAAGCCCCATAGTAAGAGAATAATAAGAAAAAGTAGATGGAGGTAGATACGTCTAACGAAAGTCTACATTGATTATATTCTACTGAGAGGTTAGACATTTATAGTGTCGCTTGGGAGGCTAGTATGCCTGAGTAGCATACCTGAGGTAGTCAGTGTGATCCTAAAGTGCTGGCGACCCGTTAAGCCCCATAGTAAGAGAATAATAAGAAGGAGTAGATGGAGGTAGATACGTCTAACGAAAGTCTACATTGATTATATTCTACTGAGACGTTAGACATTTGTAGTGTCGCTTGGGAGGCTAGTATGCCTGAGTAGCATACCTGAGGTAGTCAGTGTGATCCTAAAGTGCTGGCGACCCGTTAAGCCCCATAGTAAGAGAATAATAAGAAAAAGTAGATGGAGGTAGATACGTCTAACGAAAGTCTACATTGATTATATTCTACTGAGAGGTTAGACATTTATAGTGTCGCTTGGGAGGCTAGTATGCCTGAGTAGCATACCTGAGGTAGTCAGTGTGATCCTAAAGTGCTGGCGACCCGTTAAGCCCCATAGTAAGAGAATAATAAGAAGGAGTAGATGGAGGTAGATACGTCTAACGAAAGTCTACATTGATTATATTCTACTGAGACGTTAGACATTTGTAGTGTCGCTTGGGAGGCTAGTATGCCTGAGTAGCATACCTGAGGTAGTCAGTGTGATCCTAAAGTGCTGCCGACCCGTTAAGCCCCATAGTAAGAGAATAATAAGAAAGAGTAGATGGAGGTAGATACGTCTAACGAAAGTCTACATTGATTATATTCTACTGAGAGGTTAGACATTTGTAGTGTCGCTTGGGAGGCTAGTATGCCTGAGTAGCATACCTGAGGTAGTCATGGTGATCATAAAGTGCTGGCGACCCGTTAAGCCCCATAGTAAGAGAATAATAAGAAAGAGTAGATGGAGGTAGATACGTCTAACGAAAGTGTTCATTAATTATATTCTATTGAGAGGTTAGAGATTTATAGCTTCGCTTGGGACGCTAGTATACCTGAGTAGCATACCTGAGGTAGTCAGTGTGATCCTAAAGTGCTGGCGACCCGTTAAGCCCCATAGTAAGAGAATAATAAGAAAGAGTAGATGGATGTAGATACGTCTAACGAAAGTCTACATTGATTATATTCTACTGAGAGGTTAGACATTTGTAGTGTCGCTTGGGACGCTAGTATACCTGAGTAGCATACCTGAGGTAGTCATGGTGATCCTAAAGTGCTGGCGACCCGGTAAGCCCCATAGTAAGAGAATAATAAGAAAGAGTAGATGGAGGTAGATACGTCTAACGAAAGTCTACATTGATTATATTCTACTGAGAGGTTAGACATTTGTAGTGTCGCTTGGGAGGCTAGTATGCCTGAGTAGCATACCTGAGGTAGTCAGTGTGATCCTAAAGTGCTGGCGACCCGTTAAGCCCCATAGTAAGAGAATAATAAGAAAGAGTAGATGGAGGTAGATACGTCTAACGAAAGTCTACATTGATTATATTCTACTGAGAGGTTAGACATTTGTAGTGTCGCTTGGGAGGCTAGTATGCCTGAGTAGCATACCTGAGGTAGTCAGTGTGATCCTAAAGTGCTGGCGACCCGTTAAGCCCCATAGTAAGAGAATAATAAGAAAGAGTAGATGGAGGTAGATACGTCTAACGAAAGGTTACATTGATTATATTCTACTGAGAGTTTAGATTAGTTGTAGCATAGCCTGGGACGCAGTGCACCTGATCACTACTGTAGTATAACAGGGGACATAAGTAGTAATACAAATATATAGGAAGTAAATGTAATATATAGAACAAATGTAGTAGTTATATAGTTTACTGAGTAATCGAGAAGGTAGGGTTGCAGTGGTAAATGTATTGTTTAAACAGGCTTTCTTGTAAGATGAGTCTCTGCTTGTCAATGTATCACCAACTTGGTATTTTTTTACATTGCCATTCTAGATCACTTACCAACTTTTAACTGTAGTCAACACATTATCACAAAAATAAATGTATAACAAAACACAAATAGAATATTTAAAAGAACGAAGCTCGATCTCTATTTACATTCAAAAACTTGTGACTAATATATCTGATCGTATTATGCAAAAGATTTTTTTGTAGAGCAAGACGTCATAGCACAGGAATCCGTAGAAGGTGATGTCACTAAGTACTCCTAACGAGAATGCGTAGCATTCTCTCCTCTACACATCTCTATATCAGAAGCTCAGACTCACTGCCTTCTATATGAGTATTTATTCCCCAAATCTTGTTTATTTAAAGAAACTATTTTCCTTTAGTAGCCTAAAAGGTTGTTCTTCAGTTTTGAGCATGAGCGTAAAAATTATTTATTATTCACTGCTTGTCTACGTATCACCTCACCTGATGTCTTTGCTATAAAGTGTCCTGAATTTCTTCCCTTGTTATAAAATTTATATTCATTGCGCAACGTTTTATGTTGGAATGGTGTAAACACTTTGCAGACTCTTCATTTTTGGCATTCTCTTGCTTCATGACTTTCATCATATTTTTTATTTTTTTGAAGTTGTAATATCTTTTTATAGTAAAAAAATTGGACTTGTAAGTCCAATCATCGATCATTTTCACCAAACTACAAAGTAAAGCACGTTTGTGCGGGCAAATGTCAGCATACATACATTAGTGTAACAAATTTTGATATTTGATAGGCTATCGATAATAATTTTGTAATCGTATGAAAAATAAATTTGTTGTGATTTGTCTTCGTTATTGTTTATATATTAAGAATATCCTGTAGTTGAAACTTTATCAATCATATTATGTGTATCTTGACGAGGCATTCTTTAATAACCAATTATTAATATTATTAATCCAGTATTTAGCAAAGTCTTCATTATCCAGGCCACTGTGTATCTTCGAATGCGTTAGTAAAGCTGGAAATTAACGAGCATTAACAACGATTAACGGGAATGAATCGAGGTGAAATGTCTTTAACTCTATTAGAGCAATGACTTAGTCCTGTATATGTGAGCTTACAAACACACACACACACACACACACACACACACACAAAAGTGTGTCACTCATTACCTAAACCTTGTTACCAATTATACCCTATTTTACAAACTGTCAGAGTCGCTGATATAGGGCCCCCTGGCACTTGTTATAAGCTCAGTCATTTTTATGATGGCCTTTGCAGAAGCTTTGTAGCCCACATCTACTAATATAATACAAAATTAAAGGAGAGATAAAAAACTTTAATTTTATTCATTTAAATTAATTTTTTATTCTAACCATTGCACCATATTATATGTTTGTTCTAGTCCGTTACCTCCGTCAACCTCTTCATTAACCTGTCTAAGTATTTACTTTGCCAACCTAGAACACTTTCTTAATACACCTACTTACTTTTAGTTTTTCCTTTTGTTGCCTGAAAGTGACTTCATTATGTTACCATTTAGTGTGGTAAGACATTGTTGGGAAACTGTACCATGTTTGCATATTTTACTACGAATTTACCTAAATATCTTGAGTTTAAAAGGTAATGTGACGTTTAGAGGGAAAATAATCACAAGGCTTAGTTAAATCTTCTTCTGTTCTCAAATAGATAAAATATATTCGGTGTTGAATGCTGCATACTTTACTCGTTCAAAAAGTAAGTAAGAGTTGAGATTCTCGTCTAATTTATTTGTCATTAACTTATAAGAGCATAATTTGTATATATAAATCTCCTTAAATTTAATAACAAGCTTAATTTTCTGGTCAATTATTAACAGATACTTGAGGCAGTAACAAAAAAACGTTCCTTCAAGAGATGTTGAATTTTCATAGCATCTGCTGGTGCCTAATTTTAAACTTTACAAAACCACTCTGTAAATTGCACGTTTATTGGCCCTAGCTTCTGGTTTTATTCAAGTAAAAACGTTCAAAACGTTATGAGCAAGCATTTCATGAGCTTAACCTTTTAACCAACTCTTTACAATATTTCTTAATTTGCCAACTTTACAATATTATCTAAATATTATTAACACTACGTAAGTATAATAATATTATTACATCATTAATAATTAAATAAATAACATTAAAATAAAAAAATTATGCACAGAAAGTATATACAAAAAATTTTGGATTTCTATTTTTTTTCTAAATTTGTATATCAGAAACTATTATTAGGTTACTAATATATTAGATTTACGCCAGAATCAGATGGAAAAACAAGAGCTAAAACTCAAATGAAGTTAATTGTATTTTTTTGAGTCAAGGAGGTCTAGGCCGAATTTGAACTGAGTACCTTCAAACTTTAGGCACTGAGCCAACCTTCCCATAGCTAAAAGTGTATTTCTCATAGAAGTATATGAATTTTTCTTTTGCTCCCATCTTGTTGTTGTCGAAACCTACATCGTACTACCTTGAAATGGTGCCATGGTTACCACACAATATAAATAATGTTCAATGATTAAAAATGAATGAAAAGAATAAAATAAACAAACAAACTGGATTAACGGTATTGAACCTTGCTTTACAGACGGACAATACAAAAGAAACTCTACAACACAGTGCGACAAAAAAAGAAAGCATATAAATAGTGACAAACAAAAATAACAGTCTAACAACATACATAGAAAGAAAAATGGAAAATTACAAGGAAATTCGCTTTTCTATTTCCCTAGATAATATAGTAATTCTGACATATGTATATTTAAAAACAAAACTAAAATTAAAATTTTCTTTGTTGATTCCAGTAGGTAGTAACTTGTTTTTAAAATGTATTTTACTTGTTTTATTAGTATATTAGAAAATGTTTAGTTAGAAAACTGGCATGAAAATATTTTTAGAGGAAAATTCGACAATAAATTGATGAATGCAATAAAGGAACTAACTCAAATTAATATTCTCCATTAGCATTATAAAATTATGTTTACATTTTTTTAGATATTAATAATTACTATTGGGTCACTTATCATATAATAGCTAGCTATATTTTCATTAATTTTTGACGTAGCCTTCAGCTTACCACGTGACGTCTGATTGAAAGTATCATGCTGTACTCCCTACAAAATCAAGGTCTCCATATTTTGTTTTTTTTAATGTTAGTAAAAATTAAAATTTAGAAAAGACTGGAGAAAATAACCTTAACAAAGTAACGTTTATGAATTATTATAATACAGGCATTTATATTTGTCACTGAAGCATCTGTGCAAAGGGAAAATGGAAGTAACTGTTTGGTTGAAATAATTCCAGATGGCGCACTTTTGTAACTTCCTTTAATGCAAGAACTTGGTGCAAAATATGCCGTGGGCTGCCAAAGGTTCATTTCCAAATGGAGGTCTCATGTTCCGAGTATTCACCCTTACTCGATAAAGGAAAACACTAAAATACGTGACGAAATAATAAATTTTATCACAGTAAAAGGTTTTACAGCCTTTCCGAGAGCAAACATGCTTCTAAGCTCTCATTTTACCACAATGTTAAACATTCAAGTTTATGTCCACCTTGCTACTCTTCCCTTTTCGCCCTTGTTATTTGTTACCAACATGTTCAATAATGTTTATCTATTATTTCAGGTATTTTTCTTTTTTAAAACACTTAACATTTCGAATATCTTTCCGAAATTCCTTTTCAAGAGCTAAATTTTATTTAAACAACTTTACAACATAACTTAATATTTATAAAATACATAACATTATATAAAACATAATAAAAATCAACAAATTATAAAACTCCTAATAAATATTTATTTAAGAGTAAAGATTTTTTTGTATCACAATAAAACAAACAAATCACAGATACATACACTAACACATCAACTATCAATAATAGAGTAAACATTTTTAATTTTTAAAAACACAAAATCATTCTAATATATATATACATTACCACACGTGACCAAAAAACCTACAAAAATGATAAAGCAAAATTGTCTGTGATCTGTCATTAGCCTATAGTTAAGGCCATGTAAACATAGACATATTTTAGTAAGTGTAACAGAAACACTAGGCCCGACAATAGAGATGCAATAATAGTACGAAGGAACAACAAAGTATGAGGTAACAGATTCTAGTTGTATTACATAAGTCTGAAGGTCAACAGAAACACTAGGCCCGACAATGGAGATGCAATAATAGTATGAAGGAACAACAAAGTATGAGGTAACAGATTCTAGTTGTATTACAGAAGTATATTCTGAAGGTCAACAGAACACTAGGCCCGACAATGGAGATACAATAATATTACGAAGGAAGAACAAAGTATGAGGTAACAGATCCTAGTTGTATTACAGAAGTATATTCTGAAGGTCAACAGAAACACTAGGCCCGACAATAGAGATGCAATAATAGTACGAAGGAACAACATAGTATGAGGTAACAGATCCTAGTTGTATTACAGAAGTATATTCTGAAGGTCAACAGAAACACTAGGCCCGACAATAGAGATGCAATAATAGTACGAAGGAACAACATAGTATGAGGTAACAGATCCTAGTTGTATTACAGAAGTATATTCTGAAGGTCAACAGAAACACTAGGCCCGACAATGTAGATGCAATAATAGTACGAAGGAACAACAAAGTATGAGGTAGCAGATTCTAGTTGTATTACAGAAGTATATTCTGAAGGTCAACAGAAACACTAGGCCCGACAATAGAGATGCAATAATAGTACGAAGGAACAACATAGTATGAGGTAACAGATCCTAGTTGTATTACAGAAGTATATTCTGAAGGTCAACAGAAACACTAGGCCCGACAATGTAGATGCAATAATAGTACGAAGGAACAACAAAGAATGAGGTAACAGATTCTAGTTGTATTACATAAGTCTGAAGGTCAACAGAAACACTAGGCCCGACAATGGAGATACAATAATAGTACGAAGGAACAACAAAATATGAGGTGACAGATTCTAGTTGTATTACAGAAGTATATTCTGAAGGTCACGTCATGCACCGACTGTGTGATATAAACAGTTGATTTTTTTTTTTTAACATCTGTTTCGGAGTTTAAAACAACTCCATTATCAAATAACTTGAGTACACTATATTACGTATACTATTAAATACTCTACGTTAAATACGATATATTTTTACAAATTATAATTTTGGGCGAGTTCTCAGAAAAGTGTAGCTTTATGAGCCATAGAGGAAATATATATATATTGTCAAAGGAAAAAATATAGTAAAATATAATATTTTGTCACAAATTTAGTGTGTTCTTTCATTGATTAAGTGGGTATTTTTGGAATATAAAATCTGCATTTAGAAAAGAACTTTTGGCAGCCCGCGAACTTCTGGGCGAACTTTTGGGTATATTTTACACGAACTTCTTGCATTAAAGGAAGTACGAAAGTGGGCCATCTGGAATTATTTCAACCAAACATTTGCTTCCTTTTTCCCTTTCCACAGATCCTTCAGTGACAAAAATAAATGCCTGTATTACAATAATTATTCAAGAGACTTATGATGTCTTTTTCTAAATTATAATCTCAAACAAAAGTATACATACATTTGTTTTTTTCAAAATACCGATCTTGAGCTTTATTCGAGGCAACAGATTGGTTTCACTTATTACTAAAATATTGTTTTATTTTCTGTAAGTTATAAACTAAATGCATTTTCGTGTTACTTTCATCAAGTGTTTTCCTTTGTTATTTTTACTTAGTTATTAACTATAGAGCTAACAGTTATTGCAATAAATGGAAGCATTGAATCAACGTTTTATTTGGAAATAACAATTAATCCTGTTCACATGGAAAAATCAAAATTGCAAGTGTAGAGTGGTGAGTTGTAATAGTGGTGAGAGATCGACAGAGAAGTGTTTTACAAGAAGCATTTATATAAATCGATAAATAATTCGATAATTTGTTAGACAATGAAGAAGTTCATTGTTAACAATCAAAGCCGTATGACGCTTTCATCCCACACTGCCTGTTATGATAAGAACAATTGTTGCAAGTTACAGAAGTAATAATATTGATTGACTCGTGAATAATAAACTGGTGGCCTTGAACAACTGAAAGGTTTGGGGTTCGATCCCTGCGCCTGATTCTAAAATACGTTTTAATTCCTATTCAGTTTAAACTTTGTTAAGTACAAGACACAAGTAAAATGTTTTTCAGCGATAGTAAATACAGCCTGTTAAATAGCTTAAAAACTATTTTCATAGTTTAAAATTATTTATTTGATTGCAATGGGAATATAAAACTAGCATCTTTCTTGGTTTTAATGTCCGCATCGTTAAAGCAAGATTAGTGGGGAAATCGTTGATCGACGTTTAATGCTCAGATCACGTTTGGTTTATCCCTCGTACGTGATTGTACCTCGGGAGGACATCCCCCATCTTCCCAAAGGGAACGAAGCTTTCCCTGAAGGGAGGCTGTAAATTAGCGTTCACGGTGTAATGTAGTGCCTTATTAGGAGATCTGTGTTATATTTAACATCGAGTACATGTCCTGTTGGCACTCAATAAAACTTTTAATTTTGTAGAAATTGTTGTAATGCGGTTACTAAGGAATGTTTACGTTCTTACTCTTTAGAAATATTTAGTAATTTGACGTAAAAACCTAACCTTACAACACATGCGTTTCCAAGCACACAATTTACATGCACAACGGAGTGAAGGCTGGCATTGAATTTCTCGTTACAACCTATCATTAGGGAACTTTTCTATTATTTAATAATAACGTTTACAAGCTTGTCAAACTACTCTATTATGACGTCACAGACGATGAAGCATTTACCCGTAGGCTGACAGAAATACTATTAGAAACACTAATACTCACTAGTGCACAAGAAGCACCTGATCACAAAATGTCAAAGGGCGTTAGTTTTATATAAGGAGTTACATCACACCATTATATAAACTTCATTATCTCCAAGACCTGGACAAATGTGGGATTTTAAAAATTGCAACCAGGTTTATTGTTTCACACCCTGATCATAGAATAAGTTCTACCAACGATCAATACACTTTTTAATTTAATTAACAGTTTGAACATTGTATAGTTTCAATATTCTTTCTTTTTGTGTAATAAATACAATTTTATCATTTTACATACTTTTAATATTCAGTTTATTTTTTTAATTTTCAATATTCTACATATAGAGGTAGTAGATATGAAAGATATGGAAGCATGATAGTATTTTTACACACACTCTCTCCGGTATCAGAGTAACAATAAACCTTCCTATAAATGCCGTATTTATGAAACGAATAAAACTATCTGAATGGATTTTGGCAGAGAATAAAAGGGACGCTTTTAACGCTATCACCGCAAATTCTGTAAATTATTGCGACCAAATATTTTATTTATTCAAAAACGTATTTTAACGCTTTCATTAATTTGTTTAGGAACTCTGACATTCCTGATAGGTTTGTTATATTTTACACGTGTTATCCGTTTAGTCTTTTTATTTGTACTCTGTAGTCCATCTAACTTTATTTCTATGTTATCTAATTTATGTGGAATACATTTTTTCGTCAAGCAAACCTGTAGCAGTCCAGTTTTATTTTATTCCATAAGCAGTAAAACTAACTACTTACTCATCGAGCCGGGTAATATTCACTTATTGTGACCAGGCGTTCCCTGTTAGAGTCTGAGAATTTTCTAAATGCTACTTGCCTGGTACCAACATGGCACCGCTTGTTGATATAGTGCGTTTGTTGTTAGAACCTGAGAATTTTCTAAATGCTACTTGCCTGGTATCTAACTTGTTCACCACTTGTTGATATAGACCGTTCCCTGTTAGAGCCTGAGGATTTTCTAAATGCTACTTGCCTTGTACCATCTTGTTCACCGCTTGATGATATAGGCCGTTCCCTGTTAGAGCCTGAGAATTTTCTAAATGCTACTTGCCTGGTACCATCTTGTTCACCGCTTATTGATATAGGGCGTTCCCTGTTAGAGCCTAAGAATCTTCTAAATTCTACTTGCCTTGTACCATCTTGTTCACCGCTTGATGATATAGGGCGTTCCCGGTTAGAGCCTGAGAATTTTCTAAATGCTACTTGCCGGGTACCATCTTGTTCACCGCTTGATGATATAGGCCGTTCCCTGTTAGAGCCTAAGAATCTTCTAAATTCTACTTGCCTTGTACCATCTTGTTCACCGCTTGATGATATAGGGCGTTCCCTGCTAGAGCCTGAGAATTTTCTAAATGCTACTTGCCTGGTACCATCTTGTTCACCGCTTGATGATATAGGCCGTTCCCTGTTAGAGCCTGAGAATTTTCTAAATGCTACTTGCCTGGTACCATCTTGTTCACCGCTTATTGATATAGGGCGTTCCCTGTTAGAGCCTAAGAATCTTCTAAATTCTACTTGCCTTGTACCATCTTGTTCACCGCTTGATGATATAGGGCGTTCCCGGTTAGAGCCTGAGAATTTTCTAAATGCTACTTGCCGGGTACCATCTTGTTCACCGCTTGATGATATAGGCCGTTCCCTGTTAGAGCCTGAGAATTTTCTAAATGCTACTTGCCTGGTACCATCTTGTTCACCGCTTATTGATATAGGGCGTTCCCTGTTAGAGCCTAAGAATCTTCTAAATTCTACTTGCCTTGTACCATCTTGTTCACCGCTTGATGATATAGGGCGTTCCCGGTTAGAGCCTGAGAATTTTCTAAATGCTACTTGCCGGGTATCATCTTGTTCACAGCTTGTTGATATAGGCCGTTCCCTGTTAGAGCCTGAGAATATTCTAAATGCTACTTGCCTTGTACCATCTTATTCACCGCTTGTTGATATAGGGCGTTCCCTGCTAGAGCCTGAGAATTTTCTAAATGCTACTTGCCTGGTACCATCTTGTTCACCGCTTGTTGATATAGGGCGTTCCCTGTTAGAGCCTGAGAATTTTCTAAATGCTACTTGCCTGGTACCATCTTGTTCACCGCTTGTTGATATAGGGCGTTCCTTGTTAGAGCCTGAGAATCTTCTAAATGCTACTTGCCTTGTACCATCTTATTCACCGCTTGTTGATATAGGGCGTTCCCTGCTAGAGCCTGAGAATTTTTTAATGCTACTTGCCTGGTATTCAACTGGTTCACCGCTTGCTGATATAGGCCGTTCCCTGTTAGAGCCTGAGAATTTTCTAAATGCTACTTGCCTGGTATCCAACTTTTTCAACCGCTTGTTGATATAGGGCGTTCTCTGTTAGAGCCTGAGAATTTGCTAAATGCTACTTGTTCACCGCTTGTTGATATAGGTCGTTCCCTGTTAGAGCCTGAGAATTTTCTAAATGCTACTTGCCTGGTATCCAACTTGTTCAACCGCTTGTTGATATAGGGCCTTCCCTGTTAGAGCCTGAGAATTTTTTAATGCTACTTGCCTGGTATTCAACTGGTTCACCGCTTGCTGATATAGGCCGTTCCCTGTTAGAGCCTGAGAATTTTCTAAATGCTACTTGCCTGGTATCCATCTTGTTCACTTCTTGTTGATATAGGCCGTTCCCTGTTAGAGCCTGAGAATTTGCTAAATGCTACTTGCCTGGTATCTAACTTGTTTACCGATTGTTGATATAGGACGTTCCCTGTTAGAGCTTGAGAATTTTCTAAATGCTACTTGTCTGGTATCCAAATTGTTTAACGATTGTTGATATAGGCCGTTCCCTGATAATTGCCTAGATGCTATTTGCATGACATCCAGTCTTCAAACAAATTTTAAAGTTTGTAATTAATAGACATTATGCACCTATAGATATGACACCTGGAATCTGCTTACAGCTTTCCCCGGACTGTTGCTAATGTTCAACTTCTATTACCGTAAATACCATTTATAGCCTCATACATAAATACATTTTTTAAGATAAACAAATTCTCCTTTGCACAACAACTTTTATAAACCTTATTTGGTGTCTATGATTAACCTGTGTAAGGAGCAGACGCTCGTCTATCGCACTCTGTAGTCGAAAACTAAAATTAAAAATGGGATACTTTTTTACGTTCATGTATGGGATAGTAAAGCTTTACATGAAAATGTTTTCTTTGAAACGGATAGGTCCTTTTAAACGGGTAGATGTATTAATAATTTTTAAATATCTTCTAGTGGTTAATTGTAAATAACTTTTATTTTAGTCAAAATTCAGTCTACAAAATTGAATATTTTCTAAGACTAAATCCAAAACTTAGTTAATATAAGAATAGTCTTATATTATATTGTAAAACTTTGGATTCTATTCAGCAACCTACAATATTGTTTGAGCTTATCGATCTTTAAAACCATGCATTGTGGTCACGGTTTTATGTTTGTATTTAAATTCGACTAAGTTTAATGTTTTATTAACGCCTGGCGCCAGTTTTCCATCCCGTTTCAGATGTATACATCGCGAACAGCCATTCGGAAATATGTGTGTGTGTGTGTGTGTGTGTGTGTGTGTGTGTGTGTGTGTGTGTGTGTGTGTGTGTGTATGTGTGTGTATGTGAGTGTGTGTGTGTGTGTGTGTGTTTGTGTGTGTGTGTGTGTGTGTGTGTGTGTGTGTGTGTGTGTGTGTGTGTGTGTGTGTGTGTGTGTGTGTGTGTGTGTGTGTGTGTGTGTTTGTGTGTGTGTGTGTGTGTGTGTGTGTGTGTGTGTGTGTGTGTGTGTGTGTGTGTGTGTGTGTGTGTGTGTGTGTGTGTGTGTGTGTGTGTGTGTGTGTGTGTGTGTGTGTGTGTGTGTGTGTGTGTGTGTGTGTGTGTGTGTGTGGGTGTGTGTGTGTGTATGGGTGTGTGTGTGTATGTGTATGTGTGTGTGTGTGTGTGTGTGAGTGTGTGTGTGTGTGTGTGTGTGTGTGTGTGTGTGTGTGTGTGTGTGTTTGTGTGTGTGTGTGTGTGTGTGTGTGTGTGTGTGTGTGTGTGTGTGTGTGTGTGTGTGTGTGTGTGTGTGTGTGTGTGTGTATGTGTATGTATGTGTGTGTGTGTGTGTATGTGTGTGTGTGTGTGTGTGTGTGTGTGTATGTGTATGTGTGTGTGTGTGTGTGTATGTGTATGTGTGTGTGTGTGTGTGTGTGAGTGTGTGTGTGTGTGTGTGTGTGTGTGTGTGTGTGTTGTGGCATAACTAAACATTTTCTGGATAAGAACATGAAGGTTATAAAGTTAAATATGTGTCTGCTGAAACCCGTAGATTTAATGAACTAGTTCCCTCGTAAACTTTATGTATAAAAATAAACCAAAATAATTGTAACTCCTCAATTGAGTTTTGTTTGAAATATTATTTATTGTAATAAAAATGCTTATTGTAGATTATACAGGATTGGTTTAATACAAGTTACGGATTCATATGCACGGATAAGTGATCCCAGATAATAATAAAAATAAATGGTTTATCTTGAGTTTCAGTGTAAACATTTGATTTCATTCTCACTGATATTGCATATACTTTTCGAAACGCTTTTGAGAGTAACATATGCCATGAATTTAAATACATTTTATTCTTAATTATTAATTACCATTACTCACAAACGAACCTTAAATTTTATGTTTTTTCACATCTCTCTATTTCATATAAGGTAATAATATCCATTATCTTCCTCAGAGCTTGAAACCTTTACTTACCATTGGTAACGCCTTACCTTAGTAGGGTGTTGTTTCAACTATCCGAACCCTTATGCAATACAGGCACGTAACGGTGTTTGGGTATTGGAAAATTCAGTAAACAAAGTTTTTATAGATTTACGAAACAATTAATTTTATTTTGAATTTGTTGACACTTGATTCAACCCGGTAACTATGCAATTATGTAAAAACTTATCTCCAAAATAAAAAGGGATAAATGAGCTCATGAACATCTGACAGGTCTTACCGTCAGTCGATCAGGTGTGGATCGTTATTTCTACATTCAAACTCAGGCGGAGAGTGTCAAACAAAAAAAATACACGAAATGACCTGAATTCCCTAAAGACTTTTGAATTTGCGTTCCAAGACACCTGTCCCTTCATTCAGTAAGGATTGCAAAGCCCATGACTTAGTGTGAGATATTAGCACTGAAGAAGTACCTAACTAAAGTAAAGTCTCCTATGAAGTGATAATTTATTTTCAAAAATGGCTTATATCAGTAAAATAATTTGAAGTTTGAATTTACAAATAGGAATTTTATTTCTAATAAATATTATTTTTTTCATATATCAAAATGTTTTAGCATATTGCTCTATTACATTAGGTATGTGTTTAAAACAATAATTATTAATATTTAATTTCCATAGTTTGTTTATAAATACAGACGTTTGCACTTTTTACTGGATCTATATTTCATATATTGTAAAGGATTGTCATAACTAGAAAAAATAAATTTTAAAAATATAAATATTCAAAAATAATTGAAAATATTGGACAATTTTAACATATATTGCCCCTATTTATTTTATTACTAATTTCGTCGTTTTAGAAACAACGTTCTAGTTTTCTAAACAATATTGCCTTTTTTAATAGGCAACAGATTTCGCATGTATGTAACAACAATTTTTTAAACAAGGTACTTAAGTTGGACAAAATTACAGATTTGTCCCTTCTTCTTATTTGGTGAAAAGGACAATGCAAATAAATTGTTTCAAGATCTTACGACTTCAACTTTTCATCCTAATTACGACAAATATACTGACCCTTGCTGTTCTGCATGTTTATTTCTATTTATAATCACGCCTTCAATTTTATCACAAAAGTCATAAAAATAACATCGAATTAATAACGATATTGCAATGCCTGTTAAATATAGTATTAAAATACATATCCAAAACATACTGTTACCTACTTGTACAGTGACAGTAAACTGCGAGAATTTCGGAGAACGAATAAATCAGCGGTTTTTATCTTTAACTTAAAATGTTTAATACTAACTTTAAAAAAATTATCTTTGTTGAGTTTCGCTAGAGAAACATATCTGTAAATTTAGAGACTCGTGAACTTCTACTACAATTGATAGGTTTATAAATTAAATTTATTTATAAAGAGTTGAGAAGATGAAGGTTGTCGATAAGGCGTTTATATTTCCCAGAGAAGGTTTCTCTAACAGTTACCCCATAGTATGCTCCTTTGTCGAACTTGTCTCTGACAAAATTCGCTGACGTGTTATTTCATCCAAAAGGTGTAATTGATCGATGGATTGATGGATTAAAAGCGGTTAGCAGGACTTCTGGTGCAGGCAGGTTGTCAAATTACCGGCGATTGACCTGGCGTTTGTAATCCCGCATCCTATCACAACCCAACGCCGAGATCCATAAAGTTGAAAGCAAATCGGTGATTGACATTTTTAAGATTATATAAGCCCGCATGAGATATTCTAATACTCAAAATGCAGATTGTGAACATAAAAATCGTACTATGTTACTAAAACTTTTTTTTCTAATTCCTTAACACCAGCATCAGCTGAAAAATGAAACCTCCATGAAGCTGATGACGTCATATCTTCACAACCGACGTTAATAATAGAGCTACCTTTCAGAAGCAGCGATTTCTGAATGAAATACAAATTTTACAATATTTTACAACTTTATATTGAAATGTGACACTTCACACACGTATCTCATTGCACACGGGAAAAGATTTTATTTTTTATGTTCAGCATTAGTTCGAATTGCTTTAGTTAGTAGCTTGGCTAATATGGGGTGAAAATACATACTTTTGAGGAGAAATATTTTTGTTTTAAGGCTGTTTGAAATGATTAGAATTTGTTCAAAAATAACAGTTTTTCCCTCCTTTTTTATAAGCCGTCTCTTCAAAATATAAGCCACTATTATATTGCAAGCATATCAATTGAATTAATTTTTTCAGCATATTTTTCTATTTTAAGTAATCAGTGGTATATGATAACCAAAATGGACCAATCTACGTGTAGTTTTCCTAATCTAGTGGATAATATAATCCACATAACTTTATTCTTCTTAGTTTTACAGCTTCTATTTATTTAGAACAGAAAATTAATAATACCAATATTTTATTGGCTAAAAACGTTTTTTGCTGTTGGCAGCCATTTTTATGTAAAACACGCTCATTTTAGATAATTTCACTGTTATATATAAAACATCAAATACAGTATCTCTGATTCCATAACGAATTAGAAGCCCAAAGCTTTCTTAATGCTAGTAACACGTCTGATTCTCTTCGTGCAGTTAAACTGCATCACGAGCTACTAAAACCTTCTAGGAATTAGATAAAGCAGTTATTACTACTGTGCGGAGATTATTGTTGAGTCGTATTCCAATGAAATTCGCTGTACTTTTGTATTTTGGGTAATTATCAGGTAAACTGATTTAATGTAATTAATGAATATTAGAAAATTGAATGTTACTACTGAAACATTATATATAAGCTATATATAGTATATATATATATATATATATATATATATATATATATATATATATATATATATATATATATATAGCTTTTTAGAGAACAGAAAATATATAACTTTTAGCTTGTAATGAGAACAAAAACCTTATACACAAGAATATTGTATTTTATTTCTCTTTATACATTTTTACTGAGCTAAAAAAGTGAAGCTCTTCGCTGATTGGTAGTAGCCTATCATCATTATCAAAACACATTAGGTACCTTAGTGTTCTATGATTACATCTGGAGTTGTATGACTATACACACACACACACACACACACACACACACAAACACAAGACTCATTAAATTTTGTACTTTTGTTCTCGTTAAATATTTTATAGATGAAGTACTATATTCATATATTTACCTTTTTAGCCCGAGCAGTTGAATTAAATTACGTAAATTGTAAACAAAAAAATCTGTAATATTAAGTTAATAAGAGCTTAGCTAGTGAGAACATTTCACAAACGGTAACATTTTATTACACAACAGTTTATTACAACAAACGGACTAGTTTCGACGACGATGTCGTCTTCGTCAGTGTTTGACTACTTCTGTCTTTGTAGTACACAAACACTGATGATGTCGACATCGTTGTTGTAACTAGTGCGTTTCAATTCAAACTATTGTTTGTTTTAATAAACTAATGTTTAGTAATATTTAGAGTAAACTGTTTTATTTATACCTTTGTAAATCTGTAATAATTATATCATATCGTGGCAAAACTGCTATAGCCTACGCTCTTATCCTTCTGGTTATTTTACACCTATTCACTCTCTTTCAACGGTTTAAAAATCAACGACGTCAAAACGAGATTTAATTAGGAAAATTTGTAGTAAACTTCTGAGTCGAGAGTAATTTAATTTACTTTGCGTCCTCACATTTTACCGGGAAAATCTTACAAAATTTATAACACCCTTTAGATCAGTGTAGGTAATTAAATAAGACAAGACAGCTGGGGAAAACGTAAATAGGCTTTTCTTTGTGAATATACAACGAGTTGCCAAAAAAGAACTGAACACGGTGGAGTAACTTCTCTTTCAAAATCATAAAAATTAACTGAACTTGTTAAATTATTACTCTTAGCTCACTTTAATGTTATAGAATTTTTGCGTCCATAAATCCTTCTAAAAACAGGTTGGATTAATATTCATGCCACATAACTTGCGCTTACTTAAATATCTTTTCAAGTGTAACGTGCCTGTCAAAGTGGCACTTGACTCGGGCAATACCATGATGTCTACTACCTTGTGTCTGTCACCTGTCCGAAAACTGTGCCACCCATCATCTAGTATTTTGGTGTCTACCATGCACCCTCTTTGAACAAGCCCAAATATCTTTTCAAGTGTAATGTGCCTAGCAAAGTGGCACTTGACTCGGGCAATACCATGCGGTCTACTACATTGTCTGTCACCTGTCCGATAACTGTGCCACCCTGTGGTAATATTGGTAAAAACCACTGTGATCTTGATATTATGCATAAATAATTTATGTATATCTCTTACAAACTAAATTTCACAGGTAAACCTGCTCACACGTAAGATGGCGGGCAACCTCGGCGGTGGGAAGGATAGAGGAAGCAAAAGACCGTTCCACAGACAATATAATATGCGATATATATGAGGTATATTACAATAAAATAAATTTGACAAACGACGCTATAAATATATTGTAATTTCATTTGTCTTATTAAGCAATCTATTTACATAAAGGTTTAACAAAATGTACCTTTAACAGTTTTTTAAGCGATCACAACGCCTGCAATTTCTTAGCGATGGCCTTTGATGCATCACACACTACAAAAATCAATGTTTTTGAATAGGGATAGTACAGGTTTTCTATCGATAAATCGCCCGCCAGCTTACGTGTGACCAGCTATACTGACTTGATCAATTACCTGACTAATTAGTTATTTAATATAATTAATTATAATTTGTAAAATTGTTTATTTTGTTCAGTATTACATTTCTCTCATAGAATAAATAGCTCGGAAAAATATTTTAAACAGTTTGTCATATGAAATTATTTCTGAAACATCTTTAAAAATTGTCGACCTTTTATGTTTTAAAATTTTCATTTCATGACGGTGTTACATTGCTTGCCAGCTTTTGTTATCTTTTTTGGAGTAAAATTAGAATTTTAATTCAGAAAAATTAAGAATGGCTTAACCGTTTCACTTTAGGTAGTGATTTTAGAAACAACATTTAAAGATACTAACCAAAGACGTTACGCCAGGTTATTTGTTTAACAAATTAGTTGTAGAAATCTCTTCCTTATTTAGTATTTTTATTGTAACGTACAAGCCCTTTTTACCTCGGGGGTAAGTATTACCTTTATTAAAAAGGTGTGTTAATTACTAATTAGCAAATTAATTAACATTACTTACCCGGGAATCTAGTTCTAATGTCATAGCTCAGGCAGATACTGTCTGTCTATGGCGGTCTTCTTATCTTGAAGGTAGAACTAGGTTACTTGTGAAATAAGAATTTAAAGTTTTAAAATACAAAGTTAAACAATTTATTAATGAGAAATTACAAAAGAACAAATGACACCCATGTGTCGAGTAATTAACTTTTAATTACTGCTAACTATTCCATACATTTTAATTACTTATTAACCTTTAAAATTTATATATATCGAGAAGGTAGTAACTTAAGTTTTCCAATTTAATTTTTAGAAATGAATATTCAAAGGACAATTTCTACCGTTCATGTGTTAATCTTTTATCATTTAAAATTCAACCTTATTAACATTAAAATACATTTTCTTTATTATTATCTAAAACGTACCTGGTTGTGCACATTACTTGTAAAACACTATAAACATATCATTAATTACTGCACACCGCTTTGTACACCTTAACACCGCACATCGCTCTTGCAATGAGCGCTCTTAAACAAAAATTATATAAACTTTTACTTATTTGAAACACATAACTAATCGCTTCTGACTTCTTCTTTTGTTGCGTTAATAAAATTTGGTACCTGCCTTGAGATCTTAAATTTTGAATACTGGAAGCTTATAAATTTCTAAGTGATGTCCGAAAGTGCCATTACGTCCGTCTCGTTCAAAGACTTTTTGAGAAGTGGGGTCGTTGTAAGGACGCGCTAACTGAAATTTTCAAACAAACTCCCACCCTTATTTATATATATGAATATTCTGATTGGTTCACAAGTATCGCCTAATGCTTACGTCACATGGCGTGATGTGGTTAATTACCCTAAGTTACTAACTCGTACGATATTTTTCTATTTCGCCCGCTAGGAGCGCTCACCACCTACGCTAGCTTCACAATGTGCACCAATAAAACAAAATTTTCTTTTATATTGGGACGATATAATTATTAAATAAAAATTAAATATATAAATGAATTTATATGTAACACCTTATTTTTAAGAGTGTTACATTATGTATATGGAATCTTTCTCTCACGTACCTCCTACTATTCTAGAGCGATAATAAAATGGGCTTCGCCCTGTAAAACCATAATAACAAACACTTACAAATTTAATCTCTCTCTCTCTCTCTCTCTCTCTCTCTCTCTTTCTCTCTCTCTCTCTCTCTCTCTCTCTCTCTTTCTCTCTCTCTCATGATTCAACTTCATTATTTATTTACTTTGTCAGTTACATCTTTCTCTCACATAGGCATATCTCAACTGCATTTAGTTAAACTTCTTTATTACAATTTTGAAGCGTTCTGTTACATCTAACTATTCCAGCACTTTCATTTTTCCAAAAGAGAAAGACAAAAGTTTTCTTTTTTTCTAAAGTTAATTTGCGCGTTCTAATTTAGTCTTAGAAAGGTTTTTTTTAAAAACTTTAAATTGAATAACGCCTATTACGAGTAACCTTGGATATAATAGTGTTTCCTTCTACGAAACCATTTAGACCAATGATTCGCAAAACGTTTTTTAAAACATGATTACCTTGAGATAATTTTTTTCTGACAGGGCATCTACAGAAAATTGACTATTATTTTATTGGTAGTAAAGTTTCAAGTGTGGTGTATACTTAGAGGTAGGGCCTAATATCATTTTAAATTACCTTAAATTTAGAGGCAAAAGCTTTCCTATAGGAGACCTAATTAAACGGCATTTAGTTGATATATGGCTTAACTATAATAAAATAAAATTTTATCCTTATAAAGTCAATCGTTGTGTAATTGTGATATCTTTATAATTCTAGCAACAAGACTGTGCTAAAGAAACGTCTCACTGTGAGCGTACGCGTATGCTGCAGAGAATGAGGAGTGCACATGAACGTCCTGCCCACCCGTGGCCGTAACAAATGTCAGTTATTACGAGAAACTATTACCTTAACGTTGAGAGGTACGGAAGCCCCGGTGAGTCTCTATATTTGTTGCAGACAGATATTAAACACCATGTTGGTGGGGAAGCGGTTTATTTAACGTCCAAGTGGGGACTCAGTGCATTAGTGGTGAAATAAAGCTACTCTTACGTTGCATGATGACGCACAAGCTCAACACATTACCGAGAGATGTTTTAATCCTACAAATAGAAACAGTATAATTTTAAGTCAATTCCTACAGAGGTCAACAAAGGAAAATGGTATTTTAGTTTTTTTTTAATTATATAATTACAATTAATATAAATATGTATATAGGCCTACATATGATAGAATAACAATATTAGGTGGCAAAACTGAAAGGGAATTTCCTTGCAATTTTCCATTTTTCTTTCTATTTATGGTTTTCGATTAATATTTTTGTTTGTTACTATTTATACACTTTCTTTTTTCTCCTTTCGCACTGTCTATTTTTAAAGCAGGGCTCAATATTATTAATCCACTTCAAGCGTTTAGTAGAATCGTGTACACTCATGAGGAGTTATAGTTGTGTGGAAAGGCGAGTTAGCAGAGCTATAGCTCAGAGGAAATTTTTTATAAAGTGTAGGGGGTTTGATGTTTTGCCTCCTCACACTGCCCACTTGAACAAAAAGTGTAAGGACTTAGTGTATCATAGCATTACATGCTTGGTAAGGGCAGCAAATCAGTTGCCAAAACTTTGCAATAATTAAATAAAACAATTTTGACTCGACATTCAAACTTGTTATTTCGATTAGTCAAATAAACATGCATAGAATTAGTATTTTAATCTTAGTAATTATATTAAATGGCGTACTGTTAAGTTAATAAGCAATAAGATTGGCTCTAAGAGCTGTTCGGGGTTTATAGGTCGAATACATTTTATACGCCTATATTGAGAGACCTGATTGAGAGGGCAGGCACCTCTGTAAGGAATAGGCGTACGTGAGGCCATGATCATTCCCTATATTCCAGAACGAAGGTCATTTGTTTTCCCTAATACATTATTCTCAGTTCTTTTCTTATTCTTTACAGACGATAAATTCCAACTTGATTTATCGCCTAAACACAGTCAAGAAAACCTATTTGCAATGTTAACATAAATGGCAAATGTTAATAAAGTGTAAGAAATGTTAAAGAATCCATTAGGATTGCTAATTATAGTTGTGTAAATGGTCATGCGTAGGAGATGCCTCGGTTACAGCTTGAAGAAGGTGATTCCGGGTTCAGAGATGGTGTTGGGTTTTACATATTGGGAAGTCTAACATTTCTTTGTTTTATATATTTTACTGTATGTAGTTATAAGATCAGTTGACTATTATCGCTAGAAGGATAATAGAGTATGTTTAATACAAATATGACTATGGTAGGATACATTTGTTAACTTCCACTACAAGGTATTTGTAGTACCTTAACTCATTCATTCTACCTACACGTGCGCATTAAAGTATGACCACCAGGTGTACGTCTGAGATGTAGGAAGTTATTGTATATATATATATATATATATATATATATATATATATATATATATATATATATAAAAGCAGATAAAGCACTTCATGTTAGTGTTAAAGCTATCTTTGTATTAAAGTTTATGTTAAAGTACATATTGTTAAAAAACACAGCATACTCTCAACCTACACAAAAAATCTACCCTCTTACAGTTAACCTCACTAATACCAAATTCACACAACACGAAATGAATTTAATAAACAAGGGCCTAAAATAACACCAACATTATAAATCAAATAACATAACAAACAGAAACATATGAAAAAGCCTTCAAACTGAAAAAGCCATACAAAAAACCGACACCAAAGACCAAGACCCACTTCGACATGACACCTAACCAAACAGAAAAACAATACCAACAAAAACGTGAACAATGAAATTAAAATCGCTGCAAACATAAAGCAAAAAGCTCAACTAAACAACATCACACTCACCACAGCAGACAAAAGCAACGCCACAGTAATTTTTAATACAAACAGCTTAAATGACAAAATCATTGATTACATAATAAATAATAATATAGTACAACTACATACAGACCCAACAGAGAAATATCACAGAACCATCAAAAAACTAATTAATACATCTGATTACATTATCAGCAAAAACAATAAATCCCACCTAAAACAAATCCACCCTAAAGCTCCTACCCTCCGCACTCTCCCTAAAACTCACAAACCCAATGTCCCCATCCGAGCCTTCGTCAACTACCAGAATGCCCCTGCACATAAACTAGCAAAATACATGGACAAAATAATCAGACAATCCATAAACTTGAAGACACATGAAAAACAGAACAGCCCTCATAAATAAAAAAGACATAAACATGCCACACAATTCAACACTACTATCACTCCACATAACAGATATGTACACCAACATACCCGTATCCGAAACGCTCAACATCCTAGAAACCCAATTAATACAGAACAACATTTCTAAAACCCACGTTACCGAAATCATAAATATCATTCAAACCATATGTATGTTAAAATTTATGTAACACTATAGAAAACTTATAAAGACAAGTGAGCACAACCATTCCAACCGACAAGAAAATGGAAGAATCTCCTAGGCATAAAAGGCAATGAAAAAGCTATTGTAAACCTGAAACTCAACTATAAGTTTCGCAATAAAATTTTGATTCGTGAAATAAAATATAAAACAAACAAAATAAAAATCTTTGCAAAATAAGAACCTGGTTTTTTGGACAAAGGCAACAAAAGGAAGACTGACTCTTATACCGCGTTGGTTCAATGTTGTCACCCAAATGTGTGTGTAGAAAACAAACACAATGGAAATACAGTATATAATTATTTTTTTTAAATAAGTAAAAGACGATTTTTAATTCTTAGGAGAATTTCATTTTAAATTTGTATTTAACTCCGATAAAGTGTTATAAATTCTAATTTTCTAACAATTTGACTTGTATATGTTCTTCTTCTTCCCTGGCGCTACAGCCTCCTCGACAACTCATTCTAGACAGCTCGATCTTGTTCTGCAGCTTTTCAGTTTCTCACATTCAGCAGGGTTCTGGCATCCTGAATGTCACAATCCATCCATCTAAGTCTATGACCTACTATTGCTCTCTCTTTATAGATAGTTCCACCTAACAGGCTTCTGGGTACATCGCTCTCCTCCATCAGGGCTACATGTTCTGCCCATCGCAGTCTTCCAGTTCTTATTACTTTCCCTATATTGGGTTCTCTCAAACAGCTCGTAAAGTTCACAATTTCTTCTCCTCCACTGCCCAACAACATTCACAGGCCAAGCCTCCTCCTGAGGATGTTCCTCTCGAAGATAGTCAGATTGTTTCCCTCATTCCTCGTTAATTCCTAAGATTCAGAGGCATACGTTAATACGGGAAGGATCATGTCAATATATTCATGTCTAGACGTAGTGCAGTGAGCTGGTACAACTGTGCGCCGAAAATCGTAGTCCTAACTAAAATGTGAATAGGTGACCCTAACTTAACCTAGCTTTGCGTGTTGGTTCAAGTTAATTCATTTAAATTTATTTACATTTGACGTATCCAGTTAGGATAGATTTAGTTGTAATTACTGCAACATTACTACAGATCATAAGATTTGATTTTATATATTACTACGTACCTAAATTATTGGCCTCCACATAATACGTAAGTACCGTTTTTTTTTTACCTTCACGTTTTATTGATTCTTACCAATTCGGTTTTAAATAATTTATTATTTTTACTTGAAGTATAAACATATGAGGGAACAGATAAACCTAAATTGATTAGCTATTCTTGAGATGGTTTAAAATGTTACGTATTTTTTAAAAAAGTTCAACCATTCCCTAAATAATTTTTTTCCCTCGATTTTTTAAATATTTTAGGTAAGTTAAATTACCTCGGAGACTGTTATAGGTTCTGGCAAGAGGACGGGGTTACAACCCGCGTTGTGGGAACGCTGTGCTTACGTAGAATCTGTCGATAAATTATTTTAGCCGCAGAGCTGAGATGTTTTCAAGCAGGCGCGTTGATTGGATTTATAGATCCAAGGATTTCACTATAGGTTGTAAATTTAAGATACGTTTTTTGCGTGCATATTTAACCAACCGCTGCGGGAAAAACACCGCGCTGTTCCATTCTATTGAATTTCGAATAAGAAATATATATTTCTACTTATTCTCACTCTTGTGTCAAAATTATTATTACAATTACTTTCAAACTTATTTAGGGATAATGTTAGCAGTGTTTTACTTGTTTATTCCTAACTCCAGCTTCCTGATACAGAACCGTCGATTATTTCTACTAAATGTGTGACTCTTTATCTGTTGACTTTCCTTTATATCTGATAACATTAAACCTGCTAATTCATACATTTTACCTTTAATATGTTGGTAACCTAAACCCGTTCCCGATCAATTTTTTTCTAATTATAAATTCCTGATATTGGATTTTTCCAAATAATAATTTTTTCTAACGCATTTTCTAAAAGTTACTTCCATTAGAACTACATTTTTGCAATAAATTCATTGTAAACATTTCATGAACGTATCGAAACGCAATAAAAATATTTTCTTCTAAATGTAGATATAAGTGTTTTTACAAATGGATCCGAAGCCCAAAGTTGTTGGAAACCAATTAGTATTTGATGGATTTGTTTGCTACAAGGTAAACATTGTTACCGGTCTGCCCACCAAAATCTTCCAAATCTAGAATCTGCGAAAGCTAAATGTCCAGCGCAGATACTTCCGACTGATCTCACGGGTTTCAAATGGTGTTTTGAAGCGTGTCTGTTGCCAGAGCGAGAAACCTTAAATAAGGCGTTGATACTTACTGCCCATGCTACTCTTAGCGGTTTGCAGCATACAAACAAATGTAGTGAGGGGTGACGCAATGTAGTTCTCTGGCATATATTTGTTCCTTCATACTTAACATTTACTGTCTCATACTTTAAACATTTATTGCCTCATACTTTAAACATTTATCGTCTCATACTTTAAACACTTATTGCCTCATACTTTAAACATTTATTGTCTCATTATTAAATATGTATTGCCTGATACTTTATACATTTTTCAATCATACTTTAAACATTTATTGCCTCATACTTGAAACATTTATTGCCTCATTATTAAATATTTATTGCCTGATACTTTATACATTTTTCAATCATACTTTAAACATTTATTGCCTCATACTTGAAACATTTATTGCCTCATACTTTAAACATTTATTGCCTCATTATTAAATATTTATTGCCTTATATTTTATACATTTTTTCAATCATACTTTAAACATTTATTGCCTCATACTTTAAACATTTATTGCCTCATACTTTAAACATTTATTGTCTCATACTTTAAACACTTATTGCCTCATACTTTAAACATTTAATGCCTCATGCTTTAAATATTTATTGCCTTATACTTTATACATTTTTTCAATCATACATTAAACATTTATTTCTTCATACTTTAAATATTGATTGCCTTATACTTTATACATTTTTGCAATCATACTTTAATATTTATTGCCTCATACTTTAAACATTTATTGCCTCGTACTTTAAACAGTTATTGCCTTATACTTTATACATTTTTCAAACATACTTTAAACATTTATTGCCTCATATTTTAAACATTTATTGCCTCATACTTTAAACATTTATTGCCTCATACTTTAAGCATTTATTGCCTTATACTTTATACATTTTTTCAATCATACTTTAAACATTTATTGCCTCATACTTTAAGCAGTTATTGCCTTATACTTTATACATTTTTTCAAACATACTTTAAACATTTATTGCCTCATACTTTAAACATATATTGCCTCATACTTTAAACATTTATTGCCTCATACTTTAAGCATATATTGCCTTATACTTTATACATTTTTTCAATCATACTTTAAACATTTATTGCCTCATACTTTAAACATTTATTTAGCTTTTAAATAACATTTAATTATATTTAAATTTTATTTGAATTCCCTTTTAGGAACACCTGTGACGAGTGTAACAAACCCAAAGTGCTTCATCCGAGTCTATGCATTTATTCTACTAATCTTGACTTGTTACGGTTCTGTCATTGTTGACCTATTTTTCGTTATACATTCTTTATGGAAAGAGTAGAAAGGAATTGGGAGAAATTTCTTACCTTTGTATGGAGGTAACAAAGACATCTAGAGTATAACAAACCCAAAGTGCTTCATCCGAGTCTATGCATTTATTCTACTAATCTTGACTTGTTACGGTTCTGTCATTGTTGGCCTATTTTTCGTTACACATTCTTTATGGAAAGAGTAGAAAGGAATTGGGAGAAATTTCTTACCTTTGTATGGAGGTAACAAAGACCTCTAGAGTATAACAAAAACAGAATTTAACCTTCACGTGACCTACACATGAAACAAGAAGCCGAGGCAATATAAAAACAAACGTAAAAGTGAAGTTTAGTGAAGGGTGCTGTGAGGGAGGTTTTATTGGCTGTTTATTGACTGTATTGAAGAGAGAATGAAACGAAGTTTACACTAAAATGGCGATGTTACGGTGAAATTGATGTATTAAAGGCAACAAGATAAAGAAGCAATAAGTCAACATCTGTCAGCACTAACATTTGAAGGTAAAATCTCACCTTGAAGTGTATGCGAGTGGGTGTGTGTGTGTGCGTGTGTATGTCTGTTGTGTGTGTGTGCGTGTGTGTGTATGTGTGTGTGTGTGTGTGTGTGTGTGCGCGCGCGTGTGCGTGCGAGTGTGCGCGAGGGTGTGTGCACGTGCATGCGTTTGTGTATGTGTGTGTGTGTGAGTGTGTGTGTGCGTGTGCGTGCGAGTGTGCGCGAGCGTGTGTGTGTGTGTGTGTGTGTGTGTTTGTGTGTGTTTTATAGAGAACTACTATCGTCTTTGAGGAAAGAAAAGAAAGGATTGTGAATATTAAATATAGTTAAGGAACAATTTTAAAAGTATAATTTCTGTGATAAAAGGAAACATGATGGCTTAAATGAAGGCATACCCAGAATTTTCTCTCTGCTGGGGGAGAGCCAGAAGGTGTAGTATGAAACAGCTTGGCCAGGGATTTTTACCCACTTTCGTATACATACTCTACTATGGTGGTATATCCGGTATAATAATCAAACTGCTATAACTATAACACTAACTTAACTACAAAAACGTTTTTTAGTAAAAAGATCTGTTCAAATTTTATATACCCTACATTAACCTATACCTTAACCTGGTTGGTATAACGTTTTTAAATTTTAAATCATTTCACTGTAAATGTAAAATCGAAGCCTCGTTCGATAAACCTCATTAAGCGTTCCAGATTAAATTCCGAGTTCCTTTTATGTCCGTAAGATTGCTCTCGCGTCTGCTCTTGATGTTGAAGGCAATTTATTTATCAAAGTGGGAGTGACCGTTTTAAAACAAGAACTCCACTACATAACCTAGTTTCTTAACGAAGTCAGAGGTGTTTTCTTCGATGGCATTGCGCTAACTTATTTTATAAGTAAATCAAAATTTACCGTCTGGATTCTGACATTTGTAAAGTAGGACATTATAATTTTGATGTTCAATCACGTGTAATATTATAACAAGTGTATTTTAAGTTAATTTAGGTTAAATTAGGTTAGGTTAGGTTGGGTTAGTGTATTTTATATCTACGTAATTTTTCAAGATCTCGAATTATTTATAGTTTCTCCAATTTAGTTTTTCAAGGTTAATGAAGACTATTAATATCAGTTTACGTTTAACCTCTAGATAAATATTTTTCACATTATGTCTCCAAGAATAAATTGCATTTTTTATTTCGAGAGGGCAAGTATCTTCCAAGCTATATTTAAATTAAGGTAAAGCATAGACTTGTGAAATAATTGTGCAAAGCTGTGAAAGTCTGATTGATAAACGATAACACAAGTAGTTTTATCCCAAACTAATTCGTCTCATCTGTACTTCCGTTTTCTGCTACCAAACAGAGCAATGTAAAGAAATAGTATGTTGTTAAAGGATTCGAAACTGCAGAACCGGAAATGAAAGGGCTAAGTATTTGCATGACATCATATCTTATATTTAACTTCCACGAAATGATCTACTCTCGCCAGTGGCGGAATTAAGGGGGGGGCTTTGAGGCTCAAGCCCCTCCCAAAATATGGAAAAGTGAAAGTTTTTAAACTATAGTATAATATTATAACACTATAAAATAACAATAACACTATAAATGTAAACTAAAATGCCGTTTCCGATGATTGGGTTCGTTCCGGATTTACATCTACTTAATAATTAGTAGATTATGTTTACTGCTCATATTAGTCGCTATAATACCATGCTGTAATCATTAAGAAATACCACAGTCACAATGTAATAAATAGGTGGTTTACATTGTAAATATATAGTAAATGGGGCTAAATAATGGACCTGTAATAACACAGAGTTGCCCTATTTCCCTAAGATAGAAGCCCCGTAGAGTTTACACTATATCTACCGAAATATATTCCGGACGGGGAACCCTTTTCCTCCCCTTACACCAGCCCTCCCCAAAATATTTTTCTAGATCCTCTACTGACTCACAGAATCATGTACTGCCACGAGACTATGTCTCCCTGGTCGTACTCCCACAAGAACACATTGCCCCAAGGAAGAAACAAAGGATCAGAGACGAAAAGCCCAGCTACGTCCACGAAACCTTGTGTTTTAGTAAAACCATGGACTGTTTAATCATACTACACCATGTACTGCCTACGAGAAAATGTACTTCCATAAGGCTATGTACTGTCGCGAGAATATATATTGCCAAAGGGTATAAACTCACAAGACCAGAAAAACATTCGTCAATGTGAAAATGTTAGGAGAAGAATTATGTGCAATATAAATACGGTAGGTGTAGGTGTTGGACTGAATCTACATGACATAGGCCTATTACTAATATAGAACGTGAATCTCCGGAATGAAAAATATATTTGCATATTTAATATAATAATATCTATGGAATATATTTATGTAGATATAAATATAAATTACTCTTCGATTGGCAAAAATTATAGGCTGACCACTGTTAGGCACCTAGGCAGTAAAAACGACAGCTACGCGATACATATTACATTGTGTCTAATACCAGAACTGATGTCAGATGAGATATATACGGACAAGGCGTTAGGTATGACCATAACCTCAATGTGATGGAGAGCGCATGTCTCTAACCGTTGTAACTAAGTAACGAAAGGTGCTGTTCTTAGCCAGTGCGATTGCGCAGGACTTTATTCGGTGTAAAACCTAAATCTCCACAGTAAACGTCTAATTAAACTGTTCGTGTAAACTATTAAACCCCCAATAAACACTGCGTTCCAGCTGTGATTAAATTGTTGTCAGGCAATGTGTATGGAAGGGGAAAGTTTCGTCTAATGAATATCCCAGGTTATTTAATTTGAACTCTACTGCTCCTTAAAGTAAAATCTATTAACATCGTGAAAGGTGCTCTGAGAAGAACTGAGCGTGAAACGGTTACAAAAATAGATTTGTATTAGAATAACTTAGGTAAAGGAATTATCTGTAAGAACAAAATATCATTACATAAGGGTTGGAATAAATGACTAACGAAAATCATTCAGACCGAAAGCAAATGGCAAATGATTCAGAGGTAGGAAGAGAAAAGGAGTTGGACTTGTGATTAGTAACAGGAAACCATAGGAGAAATTAATAAATCATAGAGTATTTTATGAATGAAGATTAGCGAGAGTTCTAGGTTTAAACTTAAATAAGAACTAGCAAAAATTGTAGTTCAAGTAAATTTGTGAAATACCTACTTCGATATAACGTTTTCTATCTTTATCAGTTCACCAGTTCGTTAGCCGAAAAGCTTAGAGGTGAGAGACAGGATTAATTCCGTTATAGTAGTTGCTATTGAAGATTGGAGGATGTGCGGTTACAGGATATGTAGCTATAGAATGTGTAGTTAGAGGGTGTCTAGTTAGAGGATGTGTCGTTAAAGGATGTGTGGATAGAGGATATCTAGTTAGAGGATGTGTTGTTAAAGGATGTGTGGTTAGAGGATGTCTAGTTAGAGGATGTGTCGTTAAAGGATGTGTGATTAGAGGATATCTAGTTAGAGGATGTATCGTTAAAGGATGTGTGGTTAGAGGATGTCTAGTTAGAGGATGTATCGTTAAAGTATGTGTGGTTAGAAGATGTCTAGTTAGAGGTTGTGTCGTTAAGGGATGTGTGGCTAGAGGATGTCTAGTTAGAGGATGTGTCGTTAAAGAATGTGTCGTTAGAGGATGTTTGGTTAGAGGATGTCTAATTAGAGGATGTGTCGTTAAAAAATGTCTGGTTAGAGGATGTTTGGTTAAAGGATGTCTAGTTAGAGGATGTGTCGTTAAAGAATGTGTGGTTAGAGGATGTCTAGTTAGAGGATGTGTCGTTAAAGGATGTGTGATTAGAGGATGTCTAGTTAGAGGATGTATCGTTAAAGTATGTGTGGTTAGAAGATGTCTAGTTAGAGGTTGTGTCGTTAAGGGATGTGTGGCTAGAGGATGTCTAGTTAGAGGATGTGTCGTTAAAGAATGTGTCGTTAGAGGATGTTTGGTTAGAGGATGTCTAATTAGAGGATGTGTCGTTAAAAAATGTCTGGTTAGAGGATGTTTGGTTAAAGGATGTCTAGTTAGAGGATGTGTCGTTAAAGAATGTGTGGTTAGAGGATGTCTAGTTAGAGGTTGCGTCGTTAAAGTATGTGTGGTTAGAAGATGTCTAGTTAGAGGATGTGTCGTTAAAGAATGTGTGGTTAGAGGATGTCTAGTTAGAGGATGTGTCGTTAAAGGATGTGTCGTTAGAGGATGTTTGGTTAGAGGATGTCTAATTAGAGGATGTGTCGTTAAAAAATGTCTGGTTAGAGGATGTTTGGTTAAAGGATGTCTAGTTAGAGGATGTGTCGTTAAAGAATGTGTGGTTAGAGGATGTCTAGTTAGAGGTTGCGTCGTTAGAGGATGTGTAGTTAGACGATGTAGGGAAGTCAAGGGTAGGGGGATGCTTATCAGATATGCAGCTTCAGACTGGGATGTCTTCAAGCGTTGAAGCAAAGTGGCTACCAGATAAGAGCATCATGTGTCAGGACAGGATTTACGAGCGTCAGATACATTACGAACTTGTATGTCAGTTATAAAGGGAAGGGGAGAGCTTAAAGTGAATGGCCCTAGCTTTCATGAGAATGTAGAAAGCTTTAGCGATTAGAAACAATCGTTTGTTAAAATTTTACGCCAATATATTTCATAAATGACCTCCAGACCGGTAGCCTACAGTGAAAGTCTTGGTTAGCGGTAGGCGCATACTGGAGACGCAGATGGCCTCAGACCTGTCGCTGTTGACTGTTCACCATTTTCGTAATCACGGCGAGAAGATGTTTCTCGATTGTAGCAATCCGTTACTGTGAAACAGCTATTATCATCAAAGAGGGAAAGAATGAGTGAGCAGGAGGGATATAGACAAGGTACAGGGTAGGCCTAGAACAGATCCTGGTTACCTTTCTGATATATAAGCCTTCAGGAGGGGAGGCAGTGGTCTACCTGCACACAAAATGTTTGGCCTGATAGAGGAAGATTCATGATCGTATGAGAGAAACAGAAAACTAGGTACAGAACTAGTGGCCACGTAGTAAAGTACCCTCTAATGTCAACTTTTGTCGCAGACCTTTCTGAAGGACAATAACCGCAGATGTGCATCCACTATGTAGGGTGGTGCAGGTCTCGGTGTCTGAAAACAAGTGGTATTCAATTTCACCTCTTATTTTCAATATTTCCCCCTTATTGTGATAACTTTCTTTCTTTCTTGTCTTTCTTTAAATTCTTTCTATTATCTAACCACAGTCTCCTGATATTAATCTTCTACAAATATTCAATCGTTAATAACGTACGTTTTTATTCATCTAATCAAGTTCAGATACCTTTTTTTAAAACATGGACGACAATTGATGTTAATATAGTTTTTTTTCAGTTATTTATTCCATAATTAAACTTGCCATCTCGGTCTAGCCAGATTCTGACTGTGAATCTTCACCCTTAAAGTCTAGCGCCCTCTGGCACTGCGCCAACTTCCCAATACCTTCTTAAGACGTATATGATTTTTTTTCAGATCTAATTGTCGTCGAAACCTCAATTGTACAAACTCAACTGTTGCCATGGTTACCACAAAATATCATAAATAGTGCTGTAGGGTTAAATATGAATGAAACGTATAAAATAAACAAACAAACTGAAAATAAACAAACAATGCGAAAAGAAACTACGACACAATGCATTAGAAAAATAAAAACAAGAGCATCAGGAAAGGTTTGCAAATGAAACAGAAGCTAAGCGCCTGACGCTTAGGCAAACGAAATACAAGATTCGTCTCAAGTGCATCCGAATCTAGAATATTAGCCGATCGTCAGACATGCAGTATTATTATAAAATGAAGCTGAAGAACAAGGTGAATTACGATTACTAGATCTATGACGTAGACAAGTATTAGTAATAGAAAATGAGACGCAAGAGCAGCGGGAAACCCGATTACAAGATTTTCGTCTTCGACAGGCACTATTAATAGAAAACGGAATTAAAGAACAATGCGAAGCTTGCCAAGTAAAAACAACGTATTCAATAATAATATTGTTATTCTGACATATCTATATACAAATTTATATTAATTGTAGTCATAAAATAAGAAGTTACTTGAATAAATTTTGTCTTTGTTAACATCAGTAGGAATTCACTTAGTTTTTTTTTATATTACTTGTAATGTTAAAAAATAAATAATTCCTATATGTAAGTCATAAGGACTAAACTATATTTTAATGATTTTAGTTATGACTTATAATTATTTATTTGTTTTACTTTCTTTACCGCTTAAGACCTTCTTACGATCTAATTACTCCCATTATAATTATAAAGACAGATTCGAGGACTTTTCTTCTTCAAAACATCAACAGGTTTAAACAACGGATATACAGTCAACTCTTTGCGCGGACGTCATTTTTACCATCGAAAAATAAACACGGTTATGTTTTTGTTATTCCATTATTTTCTTATAGTTACTTCTGCATGCCAATTTTTGCTCTTTTCATTTATTTGATATTCAGTTGGACAAACTTACCTCTCGGCTTCATTATCCTATGTAGGACATAATTTAAGAAATTCTTTAGACGGTAAAACTTTGTAGACATAGACTCATATCAAGGCCACTGACCTCTCCCATTCAGGAGACTGACCTGTGCTTGTCGGCTGAATCAGCTACAACCGTCATAAATATACGCGTCACTTAAAAAAAAAAGAAAGGATATACGGGGAACGAAAAGAGTGCCGTGAATGGACACGGTCGAATTAGGCCTGCGGTCAAAACATTCCTAGGCGCATTACCGTCAACCCTGAAAGGGTCGGAGTCGAATTGGGCCCCTGGTCAGTCGGGCAACATTAGTTTTGTTAAGTGGTCAGACATCCTTTTTTATTTTAATGCACGATAGAATTAAAAACTAAAACATAATGGAAGCAAATAAATACAATAAAACTGTACTAAAACATAAAGAAATATAAAATTCATTAAAAATAAACAACTTTCATCTTTTAATTATAATTTAAACTTACGAATAATCCTCCTCAATGACGTAGTGGTCACCAGGTCAAGCGAGCATTCCATTACGTGTCCGTTTTTGTTGATGGTGACATGGTTAAACCGTTTTAATGGCCACCTGGCAATGGTGTAGCCAGGGGGTTTTATCATTTTGTGCGCATATAACACAAAATATTATGACACTACTATTTATATTGATATAAAAATGAGATGTTTCAAACGTCTAAAATAGATGTTTGACCACTAGCTGGCGGTAACCAAACATCTGTTTTAGATGTTTGAATGTATTTAAAGCTAAGGTGGATGTGAGTATTCCATTTTGTAGGTCATGATTGTAGAGGTATGGACCTAATTTGACACTAGCTCCGAACTGACCATAGGCCAAACTCAACCGTCGTTTTTACGACCCTAACAGACCGTGTTCCAAATTCAACATCAACCTCGTGAACAAGGAGAGGTGGTGGAAGCGGAAGCGAAAGAATATTTTCTAAATTGATTCTTTCAATATTTTGATAAATATTACAATTGTTTTATTATTATTTATTTTACCACACAAAATACAATCAAATACTTATAAACTCCAACTTTAATTACTAAAACACTGCAAGAAAGTAACAAATAACTACAAATCTAAACAATTAAAATTTATAAATAAAATTTTTGATAAAATTAAATAACACTAATTTGTAGCTAAATATGAAAAAAAACAAACCCAATACACAAACAAAAGCACACTGCTTTGTTTCTAAAACAACAAATACTACAATTTAACCCTGTTTTTATAGTCTGCTCTCCTTAGCTACAAAAATTCTAATGAATTACTGTGTGTTTTACACACTGAAAAAGTTCTGGACCGGCCAGGCGTTTATGATCGGAACATTAGTTTTATACATTTTCAAACACAAACGAGCTATATTTAAAATTAGATTCGAAAAACGTGCACAAAATTCAAGATTTTTATTTCTGAATCAATTTTCTCGGAATTATGGGACGTGATTTCATTATTGCTTAAAGTTGTATTGATAAAAATTGTAAAAATTTGTCCCAATTATCTTTTTTCGTAAAAACTGTTACAAAGTAGCCAACTAAGATTACAATTATTAATTTTTTATGAAACTATTTGTCAATGTCATGTAAGGGCTATGTCACACACAACAAACATAGCTTTAAATAAAATCTGAAAGAATAAAGCCATTTTCGGTTATCTGTCGAGGAAGTTCAGTAGCGCCATATCTACTGAGAAAATGCAGCCAATTTTGTAGGTAATATTTTTAATTCAAAGTTTACGAAAGCTTTGAATGTTTTTTTAGAAATTTTCTTCAGCGCATACGTTCTTCCCCAGCAAGGCAACAACGAATAAGGAACTATTTTGCCCAACTAATCTTGGATGAATGCTTGATGAACTCGCCGTTCGAAAGGCTACAAACATTTATTAATTTAACAAACGAAAAAGTCAAAATAGTTTACTCAAAATCTAACCAAAAATAAGTGTGTTTGTGTATAAAAAAATAATTTTTGCTGAGACTTTTACGAAACTATTTTGACTTTTACCTTTGTGAATAGTTCTCCCTAGCTAAGTTCTAATTAACTAAATATTTATTAATTTATTCTAACTGTTAAAACTGATGTACACAAAATTGTTTTAACGGATGATATATAGAAATTTATAATTTTAGTAAATGGAATGTATGGAATCCATTCAATTTATTTCCAAATAAATTTAAGAAAATGTCGTTAATAACGATAGTATTCTAGCTCACTATCCCAATGCGGATCTCTTGTAGTTGCGCGTGGTTTCTTTGTTACAGGTATTTTCTCCAAGTTAGACACCAATAACGTCGTCTCATTTACTCTGGAAGGACCAAAGTTTTTAAAATAGGAAAGCCCAACCTGGGTTGTCTCTCGTTTTTTAGTACGTGCTATTATAAGGAACATAAAAACAAAACGTTCGTTTAAAATATGTCTGTTCGTTTTCAAGTAAGACTCCATGATGCTGTTGTCTTTACTTGATGCCATTCTGGACACGTGGGCCCTGGACAACCTTGTACCCCTTCTTAACACCCTGATCATAACGATTAACCGGATTCTGTTTTTGTTCCTCAGAGTTAAGACGGGATCAAAATAACGATTTTGATTAGTAAAATTTGTAGCTACATTTTCGTGAAACCTGTACCTGAAGAAGGCCATCAGGGTGGTCTGCAAATCTAGTTTGTCACTTATCAGGAACGTCGAGTTGTAGAACACCGATCTGACGCTCTCAACCATTTGGACGAATTGACTGTTTTCGCAATTGTACTTGCTAATGCCGTGTAGGATATCGTTGAGCCTGTCGATGTGTGCGTGGTCGAAACGGAAGCGCTCTACGGCGCTGTTGAGCAACATATGCTCAACCTCGTACCTCATTTCCAGATTTGGAAATTCATAAATATACCTATTCGGTTTGGTACTAAAGTTCACGTAAGATAAACATCCTATGTGAATCAGTACTGAGAGTGCGAGATTGATCGCTAGCTCCGGCTCGACAGGGATGTCCCCGTAATCCAACTCGTCCATTACCATCACCCGCCTAATGTCGTATATTTCTCCTACAGAGATATTAGAACAGCTCGGTTGCCACCATTCGACTGTTCCGTTGTTTAACATATCTAAAAGTAACTTCCTCATAAACCTATCGTAAAAGAGGTGCACAAAACGTTGATAAAACGTGGGTCTGCTCCAATAGGACCTTAGCGCATCTGCTGTACCAAGGCTGAAATTCTTCAGATACCTAACCACTGACGACACGCAATACAGGTTCGTTTTGTTCCCTAAAGTTCTAAACCCGCCGTAATGACTCGTTATGTTCTCTTTAAGCGTTATAAATTCGTTTACGAAGGATGTGTATTTGCGTAACAGTTTCATCAGCTCTTGTTCCGTCAACCCGAAATATTGCGTGTAGAGGTGATTTTCTAAAAACACATATTCCTTTAAGTTCCTATTCATAGGGTCGTAGCCTCTTTCAGCTCTAATGTGAAGAACACCTGTGCAGAAAAACCGTTGGTATTGATAAAAAACTCTTCTATGGTACAGTCTGTGTCGGTGTGTGTAACTGAACCGGCTGAAAGTGATCTCAACCCGAGAGTTGTCCTTGTAAAGCATGCCGTTGACGAACGCGTCGAAGTCGTCCACGAGCACTACTGGATATCTACGGTAATACCTGTACAAGAGTTCATTTAAGTACGTGAAGCAGTCGTCTATAATCATATCCGTTGCGTAGTGGTTGTCTATGGGATCGTAGCATGCCTTAAAGAACCTTCTGTCGTTTATTGTATCGTTCCACATCCATTTCGTATGTAACAAGTACTCGTGGTATTTATATGCTCCGGCTATAATGAACCTCATTTTCGAAATCACTTCGTCATCGCTAGTGACATTTACTAAGTCTTTATACTCAATATATATAACCGGATACTTGGCGAAGTGTTCATTGAAAAATTCTGGATGTTCTTTGTAAATTTTCGTATTCTTGAACAATCGAAAATTGCTTGTGTTTGTTGTGTCTGTTATTTCGGATCCGTTTATTGTTACCGGAATTTCAAAAAAATGTTTCATCATTGACAGGTTTACAGACTTCCCAAAACCTCTAGGAGTTGTAACAGCATTCGCAACATGTTCATTTTCCATAAAAACTTTTAATAAAAGAGTTTTGTCTACATAATATTTACTTTTAACGACTTCCGGAAAATAAGACCCTAGTGGAAATTCTTTCCTAGATTCCTGTAAGAAAATGTAGCTCATTAGTTACACAGCATGGACATTAATAACAGCACAAATTATTACATGCCATACATTTTATTATTAGGACAAATGTAATAAAATAAATATTAATGGACCCGAACAAACTATTAGTATTTTAAATTCCAAACACTTTCTGTGTAACATTAAATGAACTATTTTACTCCATTAATACTTAAATAAGAATTTATTTATTGGCTAAATTAATATTTACTATGTTTATACTCAGAAGGTACATGATATTTCAAGCTAACGACTTGGTAGAAGTTCGTCAGGATAAATATTGCTCAACCTATATTCAATTATTGCAAGTATCTGATGGCATTGTGTCAATAGTATTCAGTAAATAAAAGTCGCTTAGGGTAACAACTATTTCAACTGCTACTCACTTGATGTGACATTGTTAGGATAAGTATTGTTCAACCGATATTTAATTAATGCAAGTCTCTGATGGTACTGTGTCAATCAGTATTCAATAAATAAAAGTCGCTTAGGGTAACTACTATTTCAACTGCTACTCACTTGATGTGACATTGTTAGGATAAGTATTGTTCAACCGATATTCAATTATTGCAAGTCTCTGATGGTATTGTGTATAGTATTCAATAAATATAAGTCACTTAGGGTAACAACTATGTCAACTGCTACTCACTTGATGTGACATTGTTAGGATAAGTATTGTTCAACCGATATTCAATTATTGCAAGTCTCTGATGGTATAGTGTCAATCAGTATTCAATAAATAAAAGTCGCTTAGGGTAACTACTATTTCAACTGCTACTCACTTGATGTGACATTGTTAGGATAAGTATTGTTCAACCGATATTCAATTATTGCAAGTCTCTGATGGTATTGTGTATAGTATTCAATAAATAAAAGTCGCTTAGGGTAACAACTATGTCAACTGCTACTCACTTGATGTGACATTGTTAGGATAAGTATTGTTCAACCGATATTCAATTATTGCAAGTCTCTGATGGTATAGTGTCAATCAGTATTCAATAAATAAAAGTCTCTTATGGTAACAACTATTTCAACTGCTACTCACTTGATGTGACATTGTTAGGATAAGTATTGTTCAACCGATATTCAATTATTGCAAGTCTCTGATGGTATAGTGTCAATCAGTATTCAATAAATAAAAGTCGCTTAGGGTAACTACTATTTCAACTGCTACTCACTTGATGTGACATTGTTAGGATAAGTATTGTTCAACCGATGTTCAATTATTGCAAGTCTCTGATGGTATTGTGTATAGTAGTCAATAAATAAAAGTCGCTTAGGGTAACAACTATGTCAACTGCTACTCACTTGATGTGACATTGTTAGGATAAGTATTGTTCAACAGATATTCAATTATTGCAAGTCTCTGATGGTATTGTGTCAATCAGTATTCAATAAATAAAAGTCGCTTAAGGTAGCAACTATTTCAACAGCTACTCACTTGATGTAATTATGCTAGGATAAGTATTGGTCATCAATCATCCGATGTTCAATAAATGCAAATCTCTTATAGTATTTTGTCAATAGTATTCAAAAAATAAAAGTCGTTTAGGGTAACAACTATTTCAACAGCTACGCCCTTGATGTAACATTGTCAGGATAAGTATTGCTCAACCGATATTCAATTAATGCAAGTCTCTGATGGTACTGTGTCAATCAGTATTCAATAAATAAAAGTCGCTTAGGGTAACTACTATTTCAACTGCTACTCACTTGATGTGACATTGTTAGGATAAGTATTGTTCAACCGATGTTCAATTATTGCAAGTCTCTGATGGTATTGTGTATAGTAGTCAATAAATAAAAGTCGTTTAGGGTAACAACTATTTCAACTGCTACTCACTTGATGTGACATTGTTAGGATAAGTATTGTTCAACCGATGTTCAATTATTGCAAGTCTCTGATGGTATTGTGTATAGTAGTCAATAAATAAAAGTCGTTTAGGGTAGCAACTATTTCAACTGCTACTCACTTGATGTGACATTGTTAGGATAAGTATTGTTCAACCGATGTTCAATTATTGCAAGTCTCTGATGGTATTGTGTATAGTAGTCAATAAATAAAAGTCGTTTAGGGTAACAACTATTTCAACTGCTACTCACTTGATGTGACATTGTCAGGATAAGTATTGTTCAACCGATGTTCAATTATTGCAAGTCTCTGATGGTATTGTGTATAGTTGTCAATAAATAAAAGTCGTTTAGGGTAACAACTATTTCAACTGCTACTCACTTGATGTGACATTGTTAGGATAAGTATTGTTCAACCGATGTTCAATTATTGCAAGTCTCTGATGGTATTGTGTATAGTAGTCAATAAATAAGAGTCGCTTAGGGTAACAACTATGTCAACTGCTACTCACTTGATGTGACATTGTTAGGATAAGTATTGTTCAACAGATATTCAATTATTGCAAGTCTCTGATGGTATTGTGTCAATCAGTATTCAATAAATAAAAGTCGCTTAAGGTAGGAACTATTTCAACAGCTACGCCCTTGATGTAATTATGCTAGGATAAGTATTTGTCATCAATCATCGGATGTTCAATAAATGCAAATCTCTTATAGTATTTTGTCAATAGTATTCAATAAATAAAAGTCGCTTAGGGTAACTACTATTTCAACTGCTACTCACTTGATGTGACATTGTTAGGATAAGTATTGTTCAACCAATGTTCAATTATTGCAAGTCTCTGATGGTATTGTGTATAGTAGTCAATAAATAAAAGTCGCTTAGGGTAACAACTATGTCAACTGCTACTCACTTGATGTGACATTGTTAGGATAAGTATTGTTCAACAGATATTCAATTATTGCAAGTCTCTGATGGTATTGTGTCAATCAGTATTCAATAAATAAAAGTCGCTTAAGGTAGGAACTATTTCAACAGCTACTCACTTGATGTAATTATGCTAGGATAAGTATTTGTCATCAATCATCCGATGTTCAATAAATGCAAATCTCTTATAGTATTTTGTCAATAGTATTCAAAAAATAAAAGTCGTTTAGGCTAACAACTATTTCAACAGCTACGCCCTTGATGTAATTATGCTAGGATAAGTATTTGTCATCAATCATCCGATGTTCAATAAATGCAAATCTCTTATAGTATTTTGTCAATAGTATTCAAAAAATAAAAGTCGTTTAGGGTAACAACTATTTCAACAGCTACGCCTTGGATGTAATTATGCTAGGATAAGTATTTGTCATCAATCATCCGATGTTCAATAAATGCAAATCTCTTATAGTATTTTCTCAATAGTATTCAAAAAATAAAAGTCGTTTAGGGTAACAACTATTTCAACAGCTACGCCCTTGATGTAATTATGCTAGGATAAGTATTTGTCATCATTCATCCGATGTTCAATAAATGCAAATCTCTTATAGTATTTTGTCAATAGTATTCAATAAATAAAAGTCGCTTAGGGTAACTACTATTTCAACTGCTACTCACTTGATGTGACATTGTTAGGATAAGTATTGTTCAACCGATGTTCAATTATTGCAAGTCTCTGATGGTATTGTGTATAGTAGTCAATAAATAAAAGTCGCTTAGGGTAACAACTATGTCAACTGCTACTCACTTGATGTGACATTGTTAGGATAAGTATTGTTCAACAGATATTCAATTATTGCAAGTCTCTGATGGTATTGTGTCAATCAGTATTCAATAAATAAAAGTCGCTTAAGGTAGGAACTATTTCAACAGCTACGCCCTTGATGTGACATTGTTAGGATAAGTATTGTTCAACAGATATTCAATTATTGCAAGTCTCTGATGGTATTGTGTCAATCAGTATTCAATAAATAAAAGTCGCTTAAGGTAGCAACTATTTCAACAGCTACTCACTTGATGTAATTATGCTAGGATAAGTATTTGTCATCAATCATCCGATGTTCAATAAATGCAAATCTCTAATAGTATTTTGTCAATAGTATTCAAAAAATAAAAGTCGTTTAGGCTAACAACTATTTCAACAGCTACGCCCTTGATGTAATTATGCTAGGATAAGTATTTGTCATCAATCATCCGATGTTCAATAAATGCAAATCTCTTATAGTATTTTGTCAATAGTATTCAAAAAATAAAAGTCGCTTAGGGTAACAACTATTTCAACAGCTACGCCCTTGATGTAACATTGTTAGGATAAGTATTGTTCAACCGATATTCAATTAATGCAAGTCTCTGATGGCATTGTGTCAATCAGTATTCAATAAATAAAAGTCGCTTAAGGTAGCAACTATTTCAACAGCTACTCACTTGATGTAATTATGCTAGGATAAGTATTTGTCATCAATCATCCGATGTTCAATAAATGCAAATCTCTTATAGTATTTTGTCAATAGTATTCAAAAAAATAAAAGTCGCTTAGGGTAACAACTATTTCAACAGCTACGCCCTTGATGTAATTATGCTAGGATATGTATTTGTCATCAATCATCCGATGTTCAATAAATGCAAATCTCTTATAGTATTTTGTCAATAGTATTCAAAAAAATAAAAGTCGCTTAGGGTAACAACTATTTCAACAGCTACGCCCTTGATGTAATTATGCTAGGATAAGTATTTGTCATCAATCATCCGATGTTCAATAAATGCAAATCTCTTATAGTATTTTGTCAATAGTATTCAAAAAAATAAAAGTTGCTTAGGGTAACAACTATTTCAACAGCTACGCCCTTGATGTAATTATGCTAGGATAAGTATTTGTCATCAATCATCCGATGTTCAATAAATGCAAATCTCTTATAGTATTTTGTCAATAGTATTCAAAAAAATAAAAGTCGCTTAGGGTAACAACTATTTCAACAGCTACGCCCTTGATGTAATTATGCTAGGATAAGTATTTGTCATCAATCATCCGATGTTCAATAAATGCAAATCTCTTATAGTATTTTGTCAATAGTATTCAAAAAAATAAAAGTCGCTTAGGGTAACAACTATTTCAACAGCTACGCCCTTGATGTAATTATGCTAGGATAAGTATTTGTCATCAATCATCCGATGTTCAATAAATGCAAATCTCTTATAGTATTTTGTCAATAGTATTCAAAAAAATAAAAGTCGCTTAGGGTAACAACTATTTCAACAGCTACGCCCTTGATGTAATTATGCTAGGATAAGTATTTGTCATCAATCATCCGATGTTCAATAAATGCAAATCTCTTATAGTATTTTGTCAATAGTATTCAAAAAAATAAAAGTCGCTTAAGGTAGCAACTATTTCAACAGCTACTCACTTGATGTAATTATGCTAGGATAAGTATTTGTCATCAATCATCCGATGTTCAATAAATGCAAATCTCTTATAGTATTTTGTCAATAGTATTCAAAAAAATAAAAGTCGCTTAGGGTAACAACTATTTCAACAGCTACGCCCTTGATGTAATTATGCTAGGATAAGTATTTGTTATCAATCATCCGATGTTCAATATATGCAAATCTCTTATAGTATTTTGTCAATAGTATTCAAAAAAATAAAAGTCGCTTAGGGTAACAACTATTTCAACAGCTACGCCCTTGATGTAATTATGCTAGGATAAGTATTTGTCATCAATCATCCGATGTTCAATAAATGCAAATCTCTTATAGTATTTTGTCAATAGTATTCAAAGAAATAAAAGTCGCTTAGGGTAACAACTATTTCAACAGCTACGCCCTTGATGTAATTATGCTAGGATAAGTATTTGTCATCAATCATCCGATGTTCAATAAATGCAAATCTCTTATAGTATTTTGTCAATAGTATTCAGAAAAATAAAAGTCGCTTAGGGTAACAACTATTTCAACAGCTACGCCCTTGATGTAATTATGCTAGGATAAGTATTTGTCATCAATCATCCGATGTTCAATAAATGCAAATCTCTTATAGTATTTTGTCAATAGTATTCAAAAAAAATAAAAGTCGCTTAGGGTAACAACTATTTCAACAGCTACGCCCTTGATGTAATTATGCTAGGATAAGTATTTGTCATCAATCATCCGATGTTCAATAAATGCAAATCTCTTATAGTATTTTGTCAATAGTATTCAAAAAAATAAAAGTCGCTTAAGGTAGCAACTATTTCAACAGCTACTCACTTGATGTAATTATGCTAGGATAAGTATTTGTCATCAATCATCCGATGTTCAATAAATGCAAATCTCTTATAGTATTTTGTCAATAGTATTCAAAAAAATAAAAGTCGCTTAAGGTAGCAACTATTTCAACAGCTACGCCCTTGATGTAATTATGCTAGGATAAGTATTTGTCATCAATCATCCGATGTTCAATAAATGCAAATCTCTTATAGTATTTTGTCAATAGTATTCAGAAAAATAAAAGTCGCTTAGGGTAACAACTATTTCAACAGCTACGCCCTTGATGTAATTATGCTAGGATAAGTATTTGTCATCAATCATCCGATGTTCAATAAATGCAAATCTCTTATAGTATTTTGTCAATAGTATTCAAAAAAAATAAAAGTCGCTTAGGGTAACAACTATTTCAACAGCTACGCCCTTGATGTAATTATGCTAGGATAAGTATTTGTCATCAATCATCCGATGTTCAATAAATGCAAATCTCTTATAGTATTTTGTCAATAGTATTCAAAAAAATAAAAGTCGCTTAAGGTAGCAACTATTTCAACAGCTACTCACTTGATGTAATTATGCTAGGATAAGTATTTGTCATCAATCATCCGATGTTCAATAAATGCAAATCTCTTATAGTATTTTGTCAATAGTATTCAAAAAAATAAAAGTCGCTTAAGGTAGCAACTATTTCAACAGCTACGCCCTTGATGTAATTATGCTAGGATAAGTATTTGTCATCAATCATCCGATGTTCAATAAATGCAAATCTCTTATAGTATTTTGTCAATAGTATTCAAAAAATAAAAGTCGTTTAGGGTAACAACTATTTCAACAGCTACGCCCTTGATGTAATTATGCTAGGATAAGTATTTGTCATCAATCATCCGATGTTCAATAAATACAAATCTCTTATAGTATTTTGTCAATAGTATTCAAAAAATAAAAGTCGTTTAGGGTAACAACTATTTCAACAGCTACGCCCTTGATGTAACATCGTTAGGATAAGTATTGTTCAACCGATATTCAATTAATGCAAGTCTCTGATGGTATTGTGTCAATCAGTATTCAATAAATAAAAGTCGCTTAAGGTAGCAACTATTTCAACAGCTACTCACTTGATGTAATTATGCTAGGATAAGTATTTGTCATCAATCATCCGATGTTCAATAAATGCAAGTCTCTTATAGTATTTTGTCAATAGTATTCAAAAAATAAAAGTCGTTTAGGGTAACAACTATTTCAACAGCTACGCCCTTGATGTAACATTGTCAGGATAAGTATTGCTCAACCGATATTCAATTAATGCAAGTCTCTGATGGTACTGTGTCAATCAGTATTCAATAAATAAAAGTCGCTTAGGGTAACTACTATTTCAACTGCTACTCACTTGATGTGACGTTGTTAGGATAAGTATTGTTCAACCGATATTTAATTAATGCAAGTCTCTGATGGTATTGTGTATAGTATTCAATAAATAAAAGTCGCTTAGGGTAACAACTATGTCAACTGCTACTCACTTGATGTGACATTGTTAGGATAAGTATTGTTCAACCGATATTCAATTTTTGCAAGTCTCTGATGGTATTGTGTATAGTATTCAATAAATAAAAGTCGCTTAGGGTAACTACTATTTCAACTGCTACTCACTTGATGTGACGTTGTTAGGATAAGTATTGTTCAACCGATGTTCAATTTTTGCAAGTCTCTGATGGTATTGTGTATAGTATTCAATAAATAAAAGTCGCTTAGGGTAACAACTATGTCAACTGCTACTCACTTGATGTGACATTGTTAGGATAAGTATTGTTCAACCGATATTCAATTATTGCAAGTCTCTGATGGTATTGTGTCAATCGTTATTCAATGAATAAAAGTAACACAAGATAACTACTATCTCATCCACTAGCGGATTGATGGAAGTTCCCAGGATAAATATTTTCTCAACCGATATTCAATAAATGCAAGTCTCTGATGGTATTGTGTCAATCGGTATTCAATGAATAAAAGTAACACCGCATAACTATAATATATAAACAAAAACCTCTTATCCACAAACGTTCTTTATTTTACCCTTATGTATATTTCAGTTACCAAGTAACCATCCTCAGAGGGATAACATACAAAGACTCAGTTACTTGGTGACTGAAATGTACATAGGTGTAAAATAAATAAAGTTTGTGGTTAAGAGGTTTTTGTGTATTTATTATTAAATTCAACCACAGTATATTCCTAATAAATATTAACCAGATAACTACTATCTCATCTACTAGTGTCTTGATGGAAGTTCCTCAGGATAAGTCTATACTCAACCGATATCACTAGTTTCAGGTGACTGATCCTTCTCCCTACCTCAACACCTAGTCGTGGATTGAAAGTCCCCGAGTGAAAGTTCACTCAACCGATATTCTTAAGTGTAGCTACATAAAGGTAACTATTTTCTCAAAAACTAATGGCTAAGTAGGAGCGATTGAAGGTAAGTATTTACTCAACCGCTATTCCCTAAAAGTAAATATGTTTAGGTAACAACTCTCTTGACTAGTAGTAAATATGTGGACGTCTATGAGGGTTGCAACAGTTAGTCACGGGATGATACCCCACAAGGCAACTATTTGCTTCACCGCTATTCCCTAAAAGTAAATATGTTTAGGTAACAACTCTCTTGACTAGTAGTAAATATGTGGACGTCTATGAGGGTTGCAACAGTTAGTCACGGGATGATACCCCACAAGGCAACTATTTGCTTCACCGCTATTCCCTAAAAGTAAATATGTTTAGGTAACAACTCTCTTGACTAGTAGTAAATATGTGGACGTCTATGAGGGTTGCAACAGTTAGTCACGGGATGATACCCCACAAGGCAACTATTTGCTCAACCGCTATTCCCTAAAAGCAAATATGTTTAGGTAACAACTCTCTTGACTAGTAGTAAATATGTGGACGTCTATGAGGGTTGCAACAGTTAGTCACGGGATGATACCCCACAAGGCAACTATTTGCTTCACCGCTATTCCCTAAAAGTAAATATGTTTAGGTAACAACTCTCTTGACTAGTAGTAAATATGTGGACGTCTATGAGGGTTGCAACAGTTAGTCACGGGATGATACCCCACAAGGCAACTATTTGCTCAACCGCTATTCCCTAAAAGCAAATATGTTTAGGTAACAACTCTCTTGACTAGTAGTAAACATGTGGACGTCTATGAGGGTTGCAACAGTTAGTCACGGGATGATACCCCACAAGGCAACTATTTGCTCAACCGCTATTCCCTAAAAGTAAATATGTTTAGGTAACAACTCTCTTGACTAGTAGTAAATATGTGGACGTCTATGAGGGTTACAACAGTTAGTCACGGGATGATACCCCACAAGGCAACTATTTGCTTCACCGCTATTCCCTAAAAGTAAATATGTTTAGGTAACAACTCTCTTGGCTAGTAGTAAATATGTGGACGTCTATGAGGGTTGCAACAGTTAGTCACGGGATGATACCCCACAAGGCAACTATTTGCTCAACCGCTATTCCCTAAAAGTAAATATGTTTAGGTAACAACTCTCTTGACTAGTAGTAAATATGTGGACGTCTATGAGGGTTGCAACAGTTAGTCACAGGATGATACCCCACAAGGCAACTATTTGCTCAACCGCTATTCCCTAAAAGTAAATATGTTTAGGTAACAACTCTCTTGACTAGTAGTAAATATGTGGACGTCTATGAGGGTTGCAACAGTTAGTCACAGGATGATACCCCACAAGGCAACTATTTGCTCAACCACTATTCCCTAAAAATAAATATGTTTAGGTAACAACTCTCTTGACTAGTAGTAAATATGTGGACGTCTATGAGGGTTGCAACAGTTAGTCACGGGATGATACCCCACAAGGCAACTATTTGCTCAACCGCTATTCCCTAAAAGCAAATATGTTTAGGTAACAACTCTCTTGACTAGTAGTAAATATGTGGACGTCTATGAGGGTTGCAACAGTTAGTCACGGGATGATACCCCACAAGGCAACTATTTGCTTCACCGCTATTCCCTAAAAGTAAATATGTTTAGGTAACAACTCTCTTGACTAGTAGTAAATATGTGGACGTCTATGAGGGTTGCAACAGTTAGTCACGGGATGATACCCCACAAGGCAACTATTTGCTTCACCGCTATTCCCTAAAAGTAAATATGTTTAGGTAACAACTCTCTTGACTAGTAGTAAATATGTGGACGTCTATGAGGGTTGCAACAGTTAGTCACGGGATGATACCCCACAAGGCAACTATTTGCTTCACCGCTATTCCCTAAAAGTAAATATGTTTAGGTAACAACTCTCTTGACTAGTAGTAAATATGTGGACGTCTATGAGGGTTGCAACAGTTAGTCACGGGATGATACCCCACAAGGCAACTATTTGCTCAACCGCTATTCCCTAAAAGCAAATATGTTTAGGTAACAACTCTCTTGACTAGTAGTAAATATGTGGACGTCTATGAGGGTTGCAACAGTTAGTCACGGGATGATACCCCACAAGGCAACTATTTGCTTCACCGCTATTCCCTAAAAGTAAATATGTTTAGGTAACAACTCTCTTGACTAGTAGTAAATATGTGGACGTCTATGAGGGTTGCAACAGTTAGTCACGGGATGATACCCCACAAGGCAACTATTTGCTCAACCGCTATTCCCTAAAAGCAAATATGTTTAGGTAACAACTCTCTTGACTAGTAGTAAACATGTGGACGTCTATGAGGGTTGCAACAGTTAGTCACGGGATGATACCCCACAAGGCAACTATTTGCTCAACCGCTATTCCCTAAAAGTAAATATGTTTAGGTAACAACTCTCTTGACTAGTAGTAAATATGTGGACGTCTATGAGGGTTACAACAGTTAGTCACGGGATGATACCCCACAAGGCAACTATTTGCTTCACCGCTATTCCCTAAAAGTAAATATGTTTAGGTAACAACTCTCTTGGCTAGTAGTAAATATGTGGACGTCTATGAGGGTTGCAACAGTTAGTCACGGGATGATACCCCACAAGGCAACTATTTGCTCAACCGCTATTCCCTAAAAGTAAATATGTTTAGGTAACAACTCTCTTGACTAGTAGTAAATATGTGGACGTCTATGAGGGTTGCAACAGTTAGTCACAGGATGATACCCCACAAGGCAACTATTTGCTCAACCGCTATTCCCTAAAAGTAAATATGTTTAGGTAACAACTCTCTTGACTAGTAGTAAATATGTGGACGTCTATGAGGGTTGCAACAGTTAGTCACAGGATGATACCCCACGAGGCAACTATTTGCTCAACCACTATTCCCTAAAAATAAATATGTTTAGGTAACAACTCTCTTGACTAGTAGTAAATATGTGGACGTCTATGAGGGTTGCAACAGTTAGTCACAGGATGATACCCCACAAGGCAACTATTTGCTCAACCGCTATTCCCTAAAAGTAAATATGTTTAGGTAACAACTCTCTTGACTAGTAGTAAATATGTGGACGTCTATGAGGGTTGCAACAGTTAGTCACGGGATGATACCCCACAAGGCAACTATTTGCTCAACCGCTATTCCCTAAAAGCAAATATGTTTAGGTAACAACTCTCTTGACTAGTAGTAAATATGTGGACGTCTATGAGGGTTGCAACAGTTAGTCACGGGATGATACCCCACAAGGCAACTATTTGCTTCACCGCTATTCCCTAAAAGTAAATATGTTTAGGTAACAACTCTCTTGACTAGTAGTAAATATGTGGACGTCTATGAGGGTTGCAACAGTTAGTCACGGGATGATACCCCACAAGGCAACTATTTGCTTCACCGCTATTCCCTAAAAGTAAATATGTTTAGGTAACAACTCTCTTGACTAGTAGTAAATATGTGGACGTCTATGAGGGTTGCAACAGTTAGTCACGGGATGATACCCCACAAGGCAACTATTTGCTTCACCGCTATTCCCTAAAAGTAAATATGTTTAGGTAACAACTCTCTTGACTAGTAGTAAATATGTGGACGTCTATGAGGGTTGCAACAGTTAGTCACGGGATGATACCCCACAAGGCAACTATTTGCTCAACCGCTATTCCCTAAAAGCAAATATGTTTAGGTAACAACTCTCTTGACTAGTAGTAAATATGTGGACGTCTATGAGGGTTGCAACAGTTAGTCACGGGATGATACCCCACAAGGCAACTATTTGCTTCACCGCTATTCCCTAAAAGTAAATATGTTTAGGTAACAACTCTCTTGACTAGTAGTAAATATGTGGACGTCTATGAGGGTTGCAACAGTTAGTCACGGGATGATACCCCACAAGGCAACTATTTGCTCAACCGCTATTCCCTAAAAGCAAATATGTTTAGGTAACAACTCTCTTGACTAGTAGTAAACATGTGGACGTCTATGAGGGTTGCAACAGTTAGTCACGGGATGATACCCCACAAGGCAACTATTTGCTCAACCGCTATTCCCTAAAAGTAAATATGTTTAGGTAACAACTCTCTTGACTAGTAGTAAATATGTGGACGTCTATGAGGGTTACAACAGTTAGTCACGGGATGATACCCCACAAGGCAACTATTTGCTTCACCGCTATTCCCTAAAAGTAAATATGTTTAGGTAACAACTCTCTTGGCTAGTAGTAAATATGTGGACGTCTATGAGGGTTGCAACAGTTAGTCACGGGATGATACCCCACAAGGCAACTATTTGCTCAACCGCTATTCCCTAAAAGTAAATATGTTTAGGTAACAACTCTCTTGACTAGTAGTAAATATGTGGACGTCTATGAGGGTTGCAACAGTTAGTCACAGGATGATACCCCACAAGGCAACTATTTGCTCAACCGCTATTCCCTAAAAGTAAATATGTTTAGGTAACAACTCTCTTGACTAGTAGTAAATATGTGGACGTCTATGAGGGTTGCAACAGTTAGTCACAGGATGATACCCCACAAGGCAACTATTTGCTCAACCACTATTCCCTAAAAATAAATATGTTTAGGTAACAACTCTCTTGACTAGTAGTAAATATGTGGACGTCTATGAGGGTTGCAACAGTTAGTCACAGGATGATACCCCACAAGGCAACTATTTGCTCAACCGCTATTCCCTAAAAGTAAATATGTTTAGGTAACAACTCTCTTGACTAGTAGTAAATATGTGGACGTCTATGAGGGTTGCAACAGTTAGTCACAGGATGATACCCCACAAGGCAACTATTTGCTTCACCGCTATTCCCTAAAAGTAAATATGTTTAGGTAACAACTCTCTTGACTAGTAGTAAATACGTGGACGTCTATGAGGGTTGCAACAGTTAGTCACAGGATGATACCCCACAAGGCAACTATTTGCTTCACCGCTAGTAGCTAAACGCAAATCCCTAATGATATTAACTCAACAAGGAACTACCTGTTCTTTCAACTAGTGTTCGGTGTATATTCAATGAGCAATTGGACTCTTAAATATTGGTTCATACCGGTACGATATTGACCGATTATAGGAGTTAAACTTAGTTATCTTAAAAGCCAGATCTATATGTGTTGATATAACATGTATAATTTTATTTCAGAATATATAAACATTTTTGTTTTAACTAAACAGTTCTCATCAATAGTGTGACAACTGAATAATAGCCCATATTGAGCAACCACATTTCTCAAGCTACAATATTCTTCACACTCAAAGAAAACTCCCGGACACTGCCTATGCTGCATTTATTATTTGAATAAAAGGTCGTCCCTGTTGCAGTCGAAAGTTACCCATAAACGATCCTTTATGAAAGATGAAAGATTTTTTCAGTTTCAAAAAAAAAACATTTACGTATATTAAATTACATCACATTTTATGTGATTTGAAAAGCTCACATTAACTGCTGTTTTGATGTAATAAATATAGGTAGAATAAGGGCGAGCTACCAAGTCTTTTTGGGCGAATAGCATCTCTGGATGGGAAATAGGACCGTAAGAGAAATGTAGAGGTGTATGAAAGATTGACTCTCCCCTAGTGTACAGACAGGGAGAGTATCATCTTTTCCGTCAATAGATATGCTTACTGGGATCACATTATACATTGTGTTCACCTCATATGCATTACTTAACCTCATAAATCTCTAGATATTTTACTTTTATATTTTTGTCTCACTTTAATTTAGAGGCATTACAAAATACGGCATATCATACTGTTATGTTTATATTACTTGAATCTGTCTTCACGTCATCTACTACTTTTCTCTAAAGCACTTGTAAATATTTTACAACTTAGTACCACTATCTAACCAAAACACTATGAAAATACAATTACAAAATAGCCTAATCCACACACAACACTCTCAATAAACAATTTAAACTCCAACAAGAAAAACCAACGGCATTTACAACACCACTGGAGTTTACAAACTAACTTGCAGTTCGTGCCCCAGTTTTTACATAGGCCAGACAGGGAGGTCCTTCTACACATGCTACCAAGAACGTATAAGCGCACTAACAAACAATACCTACCAATCAAACTTTGCCGATCATCTCAACTCCAAAAAACAAGACTACATAGACATAACATCTAACCTACAAATTCTTCATAAACAACACAGAAATAACCAACGCTACACAACCGAACTATACGAAATATACAAACACCTCAAACTACACCCTACACACATACTAAATACAAAATTACATTATAACTCACACACACTTTTCGACATCAAAAATCCTAATCCTCGCCAAATACAACCACACTCCCACCATAATATCTCACCCCCACCCTATTTCCCTAACCTACGAAAACCTTGAGATCAACAGGAAACTACAAGATATACGAACACCATAAATACTATCCACGACAAACTCTAAACAACAAACTCAACACAACAGGAAACTACAAGATATACGAACACCATAAATACTATCCACGACAAACTCTAAACAACAAACTCAACACAACAGGAAACTACAAGATATACGAACATCATAAATACTATCCACGACAAACTCTAAACGACAAAACTCACACAATTAAACACTATATTTGAGCACATAATAATAACTACTCTGTGAACAATAACACACCACTGAACACCAATACACCACAGGCTCACACCAACACAACACACCTGAGCAACAGTATTGTCCGTGGCTCAGCATTGAATAATCCGCTGACCTAGTGCGAAACGAATCTGCTGAAAAATATCAGTAAGTGTGGTTTTTTGCCAAAACGTTAATACCAAAAGTGTAATTAAACGTTTTATTTTAAATATTCAAATAACTAATTCATAAATTGAGAAATCGCAAAGGAAATATTATACAGAGAGGAAAGGAGATTAAGCCAATTAGCTAGAGCACAGGAATAAAGCCTGTAAGGTCGGGAAAAGGGAGAGAATTTGAAGAGTATAGGATCCAAGTGATTGTTGATATTAACATAAACAGATACAAATCCAAACAAAACTGAGTTGGAGAGAAATTTGAGTTTGAAGTAAATACTTACTGCATAAACTCATTCATTTATTAGGACCTTAAATCTATTGGGCACACATTGTGTTTTTACACATAACAGCCACGTGTGGTTAGTATTATTTTATGTGAAAGGAAACATATGTAGAGAACGTTTTTTCCAAATTGTTGTCACTAAAAGTTTCAAATTTCTTTACAAAGTTTGAAAATCGGCCTTACCTGACACGTCGTTGAAATGTTAGATATACATATAATGAAAATAGATACTAAACTCTGTATATACATACTTTTATACAAACTGAAAATTTGTGTTACCAACTTATTATAAATACATTATATAGTAATCTATAAGTTACACTGTTAAAACTCTCTTCAATAGAATTTACTAATTAGGCAAGTAATATACATTATCATTTGAGATAAGAAAATACTTGAGTGGCTCTAAATTTCAAGTGTAATTAACATATTTATTTTCCGGAACATAGATAAAGTAATCACAAACAATTTTAATGTTGGATGGCAACGGTCCCCGAGCATTGTCCGCTCTTACAGGCATATATTGTCCAATCGTCTTAAGTAATACTTTATTCAACGTTGTTATATCCACGTACACTTCGGTTGTAACGAAACGCACATAGATATCGTCTCTGCAGACTAAAACCGTTTATAGGATAAGTCGTGCTGCTCATTGCGACGTACATAGACATCGTCTCTACAGACTAAAACCGTTTATAGGATACGTCGTGCTGCTCATTGCGACGTACATAGACATCGTCTCTGCAGACTAAAACCGTTTATAGGATAGGTCGTGCTGCTCATTACGACGTACATAGACATCGTCTCTACAGACTAAAACCGTTTATAGGATACGTCGTGCTGCTCATTGCGACGTACATAGACATCGTCTCTGCAGACTAAAACCGTTTATAGGATAAGTCGTGCTGCTCATTACGACGTACATAGACATCGTCTCTACAGACTAAAACCGTTTATAGGATACGTCGTGCTGCTCATTGCGACGTACATAGACATCGTCTCTACAGACTAAAACCGTTTATAGGATACGTCGTGCTGCTCATTGCAACGTAGATAGACATCGTCTCTGCAGACTAAAACCGTTTATAGGATAAGTCGTGCTGCTCATTGCGACGTACATAGACATCGTCTCTGCAGACTAAAACCGTTTATAGGATAAGTCGTGCTGCTCATTGCGACGTACATAGACATCGTCTCTACAGACTAAAACCGTTTATAGGATACGTCGTGCTGCTCATTGCAACGTACATAGACATCGTCTCTGCAGACTAAAACCGTTTATAGGATACGTCGTGCTGCTCATTGCGACGTACATAGACATCGTCTCTGCATACTAAAACCGTTTGTAGGATAAGTCGTGCTGCTCATTACGACGTACATAGACATCGTCTCTACAGACTAAAACCGTTTATAGGATACGTCGTGCTGCTCATTGCGACGTACATAGACATCGTCTCTACAGACTAAAACCGTTTATAGGATACGTCGTGCTGCTCATTGCAACGTACATAGACATCGTCTCTGCAGACTAAAACCGTTTATAGGATACGTCGTGCTGCTCATTGCGACGTACATAGACATCGTCTCTGCAGACTAAAACCGTTTATAGGATACGTCGTGCTGCTCATTGCGACGTACATAGACATCGTCTCTACAGACTAAAACCGTTTATAGGAAATGTCGTGCTGCTCATTGTGACGGACGTAGCTCATAGTGACAAGAGGACTACAAACCAGCTAACATGGGATATTTTACCCAGTTCACATTTAATCCATCTGATTCCCGCTATTCCATAGACGGTTAATCTTAAAGTTTGTCCCATATTTCGACCGCTTTGGCCATTGTCTTTTAGGTCAGCTGATTTCATAAAGATCGTCCTTTTCTAACAAAAAAAAAACGAGTCTGGGCCTCCAGAACCCGTCCAGGCCTCTTGACAACTATTTTCTAGCTCGCTGTATCGTGGGCATGCGCATACGGTTGGTAACTATAACGTGTAGATTCAGAACAGCTGTTCATGTACCAAGCTACTGAACTCTTTCCATGGGAAATCAGGAGATATTGAGATTACACTCTGCGGTAAGTGGGCTACGTGGGTTTTCCGACCGTGATATTTGCGATCCTATTGTTTGAACACCTGCTGCTGTGGCGTTTCCGACCGATCGGTTTCGAGACGTGGGATTTCCGATCTGTCACCACTCTTCCTATATAAAGGCCTACTAACATGAACAATATTTCCAGGTTTATGGTTTTTCCCATTATATGGGGGTTTATAACGGAACATCCCCACCACCTGAACATTCATATGGTTGTTTGACAATACATTCAGTCGGATCTGAGAGTTCGAGGCTTGCACAAGTTGTAGGCTGAATTAAGTAAGTTTATAGCGTTTTAAAGTGTACGTTTACAGACTGTAGGATCGGACAGGCTTAAGAACTTGTTCAATCGCTTGCTGTATATTAATGTAAAATAATATAATTATATCTTTAAAATACGACAAGAGTGTTTAATCACTTGCTAAAGAAAAATATTTAAACATGCCTATGTTTGCGCTATAGGCCTACGTAGCCAGTCCTAAGCCTGGATAAAATGTGAAGGGATATTTTTCAAATGATTTACATAATTTATTGTGGAGTAGTGATGTGACGAGTCGAGTATTCCGTTGATTTGATTAAATCGCCGTTTAAACTTGCTAAATTTGCCGTTTCAGCTGCTACCTGCTAATTTTGGAATTCGTAAACTATTTGACCGAGTCGATACTCAAATATCGTAGTATAAGAATCGAGTCGACTCGATACCTTTCGAGTAAAATACTCGACTCGTCACATCACTATTGTGGAGTAATGAATTGAATGGTAGGAAATCCCACGGGGTTTTGTCAGTGGTCGGAACTCCCACGGATGAAATTTTTGTGATCGGAAATACGCCTGTGTCTGTGGTCGGAAGTCCCACGGTCGGAAAGTCCACGCCACCGGTAAGTGTCCGTAAGACCGGGATGGAAAAACCTGTCAAGAAAGAAAGTCTTCCAGGAAAATCCTGTAATACATCATGCAGGAGCCCTGGACGATAAGTTGACTTTATTCTATAGGAAAAGGAGAGGTTTTATCTCACAAATACCATGTTCCTGAGGCTATTTTGTGGGTGTTATGCACTTCTGCAGCCTACTTGGAACTAAGTTGGGCATTCAAGATTAAGTTAGCAGTTCTGTTCGGGCAGGCTGCGTCCCACGATATACCCTCGCTTTATCTGAGACAAAGTAGATCGTTAGTTTAATGCGCTGTTGTAGTTTTCATGAAGCGAACTTATCAGACATAATGAACAGCGGTCGTCTGTGGTTGTCATGTGTTGTATCTACTTAGTGTGAATAAAACTTTTAGCCTTATGGTCTGATTTTTTATCGGTTGAGAAAGGATCTGGTTTTTATTATTATTATTTCTTAATAGGTGATCATTTTAGATAACATTTTGTTCCTATAATATCATAGAATTAAAACATCAGATAAGGTATGTTTATATATTATTACCCAGCTGTGGATATATGCCATTTTATGACTTCGTGCAAAAGCAGCTCTACCGACACAAGTGACAATGCAACCCTTTTCTTATTAGTACTAAGGACTCTGCAAATGGAACAAAAACAGATCTTTCTCATACCTTAAAAAATTACTTTTTTCTTGTTGTATTCTCCATGTAAAGTTTTTTTGTAATTAAAATAACTTTATTCCTGCATGTAAAACCTTTTAATCCCTCGGGATTGTAGATTTTTATCAAAACCGTTATCAGGATATTTCTTAATGTTATTATCGTACATGCTACCTTTTAAAAATACAGAACAACATCTGTTGACCTCATTTCCCTCGTTTCCCTTATCTACTTAGTTGAGGGGCAAGAGGGCTAATAAAAAATGATTATTTTTCTTTGTTTGACTATCCATTGATTTTAATATCTTCATTTTGTGTGTCAGTTGCTATGTTATAAACTAACCTTACCGCGATGATCTATTTTTCAAATATTCCAGTTGCTAGAATAATCGATCAATATATTAATAGTTTCAAAAACTTCATAAGGTTTCTACTGAAATTCTGTATCGTTAGATACAATCGATATATTGATTCCTCTGCGACAAACTTAAATCCCAACATTGGACAAAATGGCGGACAACTAATCTCAGAATGTTTTACGACTTGGAATAATGCCAGTCACTTTTACAGAATGGTTTCTAAAGTACTCTCACTTGCTCGAGTAGAAAGCAATAAATTATGTTTTACAAGAATGAAAGCTTGAGTTTTAAAAAACTGGCTGCTGAAAATATTGCAACCATTCCTCGCTATATTTGTTCAAAGTTATTGTTCATGGCTTAAAGTTAACTCAAGAAATAATATGACAATCCTAAGACAGTGATCATTGCACCGTCTCTAGAATTAATTTAATATAGTGCATTAATTGTGTAGATTTTAAAACAAAATATAAAACTTACACAAAACTCAAAAATTAATCATTTATTGAGTTGTTATTTGAGTTGTTAGAGTTTGTAGTAGTAACACTCATTGATGATGATGAATTTGTCATTGAAACACGTATGAGTCAATAAATGAGTAATTTGTGAGTTTTGTGTATATTTTTTTTTATTTTGTTTTAACATAACCTCACAAACTGAGCTCAAAGAATGGTTGTGTAGATTTTGTTCAAAGATGATTTCACTGTGTTACCTTCAACGATATAATCATAACTCGTTTCAACTGGCAATCAATATATGAAGATGCCATTAAAGATGACAAAAGGCTGATGAAACGAGTGATTAAGAAAAGTAAATATTTCTGGAAAAAAGTTTAGACTTTAATATTTTGTTTTTTATTAATAATCATGCTAAAGTTTAAAACTTATTTAGAGGATTAGGAATATTGCCGATGTTTTCTCTATCAGTGATTGATATTATTCGTGGTTCTCTCTCTACCCTACCTTCATTCCAACATTCCTATACTTCCAAAGAAATTTGAGGGAAGCGCCTTTATGAATAGGTCCAATAGAGAGTAGATCTACATAAGAGTCAATATTACCCCTTAAATAACATAAATACTTTTGTGATTCTATTTCTGTCCTGCCTACATTTTATTTCTCCTTCAACAACCCTATAGACTACAAACCCTAAAGGCTTTTGTGGATAGCACCTTTATGTATTTCTCCGATAAGAAGTAAGTCTATTTTATTTGTTACATACATACATACACTCTGTCATCTTTCTTTTATTACGATTTTTTGTTGTTGTTTTTTACAATTGATTTTTAGTTTATTAGTGGTGCCGGTTAATTATCCACATGTTATTGGGTTTCGGCCTTTCGTATGGTATTCTGTCCCGCGACATATGTATCTATTAGCGTTTAATTGCTATTTTTTAAATTTTATTTTCATGAAATAGAGCACTATTTTCTGAAGTATTTTTTTATAAACTGAAATAGAATCTCAAAAATAAATTCACTTAAAAAAATTTAATCTGTTTATTTTTTCAATTCTAAGACTGTGGACATACAGAGGCAACTGGTGACGGCAACGCAACGTAAACTTGAGTTGCTTTTTCGCAACATACATAGTTGCATACACATATTCATAGAGGAGTGATAGCAACGCGACTAGCGAGTGACACAGAAACTAGAGTTGTTCCAGTCACGGCATTCTGTAAGCTCGTTGCACAGTTTCTCACTTGCCAGCAGTATTTGTTGTGTTTTCATTTCTGTTCTGTTGTGTTTTCATCAAGAGTGATGCCGCATTTAAATGATATCAATTTTTATTTTTATTTTTGTGTTTCTGCTTCTTTGAATAGTGTTTTATTATAAAAAAAACCGTGGTAAAAAATATAGTGGTATGTCATAAAAATAAACTATTGCTGGTTCTGGTCATGATTTGTGTATCCAACAACTTCAAGACGATACGAATGATTAGGCCTACCAACAATTTGTTGAAAATATATATAATCGACACTTGAACTATAAATTTTATTTGTTTAAAAACTAATTTTTATTTCATTGTAACGTAACGTTATTTTAAGTTTTGCAGTTACACATAATAATAAATACATAAATGAGCAATTAACCTTAGCTGAGTGTTTTTGTTAATCTTTCTCCAGCTGAAATTTATTTCTCCATCTTACTCGCCAATTATTTGTTTTCTTTCTTGATGTTCTAAAATACATTACTTGAAAGGTAGTTTTAACTACTATAGTTTTATAACTGATAATGTTCAAACGATAATAATTAAAAAATTGGTCTGGGTAATTTCGTGAACTTTGCACATAGATACTTTGTCTCGCATGAATAACATTATAGAGGTGTAGGCTTACACTCAATTGTCTTTTTTGTAGTTTCTTTCTTAAAATATAGACAATCTCCCTCTGACGGCGACATAACTGTCAACTATATTAGCAACTTTATATGAACAATCTTGTAAACCGACTAGCAACTTTTCTAATAGCAACTCAAGTTTACGTTGCGTTGCTGTCACCAGTTGCCTTCTGTATGTCCGCGGCCTAATATGTTTCCTATCAATACTGCCGGTTGTTTAAAAAATATATCACGCTATTTGTATTTTCTTTTCATTAAAGAACATTCAAATATCTTAAAAACCAGATTTTATATGAAAGACATATAGTTTGTGAGTAAATACATTTTAATAAATTAACTCACATTTCATATTATTATGAGTATTGCTATTATACTCTAGTTATTTCCAGTAAAACTCCAGTGTTGCAATTACTCTCATGTGTTGCTATTACACATGAGATGTCATAGCTATTGCCGGAAAAACAAATGAAATCTACCCTGTGGAAATGCTTCTCTATCGGAAATACGTTGAATCCCTGGGGAGAAATGCTTCCCACCGTCCTGCACTAATGAAACCATTTTATTTGTGAACTAGTTGCAGAACGTTTTCCATTACGTACCCGTTGCTCTTCTCAGAATCTTTCTATAAACTGGAATCCATTGAACCGCTAAATATGTTATTACAACCAGAAATTCCTTCTGGGTGGGAGTTTGGGGTTTGGATGTGGAAGGGAGCTGATAGCAAATTCATATCCCAAGGTAACGTTTTAGAAAATTACGAATAAATGCTGTTATACGTCATTCTAACGCCTAAAATTAGACACAAGTTAACAAAACAAGCTAGTTAAATTTATTGTTAGTTTAAATAAGTTTCAAAGAGTTACCAATTTAATTCCTAATATACTCATCTTCACTTCTTTAAGGAATAGACTACGTTTATATATTCGGGTACATTTTTCTGCCTTTGATGACAATATTTTCCTTTGTTGAGGCGTTTCGGAACGACTATATTTTTAAAACTTAAATAGTACTTTATTTAGGTACTTTATTAAAGTTTTGAAAATGAAGTCATTCTGAAACGCCTCAAAAAAAAGAAAGTATTGTAATGTCAGTAAAGTCTGACAAATTTACTCGAATGAATAGTAAGCAATGTTATTTATGTTTGCATTAATAAATTGTTATTTATTTATAAATTAAAATAATTTTTTTAATAAAATGTACAAGCTATTAAAAGTAATTTTTCTTTAATAGTTTGTAAGTTTTCATTTTTATAGATTATAGGTCTGAAAAAGTATGTAATATTAGTAGTAGGTTAGTTCTCAAACCTTGGATCAACTATATTCGTGTTTTCGCGCCGCCCAGTCCGGTTTTGCCTCATTCATTGCACTCCTGACGTGTTGTGGATATTTTTACTCCTGTAGGTACTTACATTTTCTAATAGATCCAGGTTCCCTACGACTGCAAAGAAATATTAGATAGCCTTTAAAATATCGTTCAGAGTTTCTCCTCTGCTAGGATTTTCTCATGCATATATAACAGACAATGTCTGACACCAGAATATATATTTATATAATGTCTAGGCTTCTAATACATCGATAGGCAAAGTATTTACAAATCTTGTTTCTTATTTTACCTAACCGTTATATAGAAAGATGGTTGTGACAAAGCTGCACAATTGAGCGTTTGATGTTCAAATTAAGGGGCGGCTAACGGTGTTTTGAGACAATGCTTAAAATCTTAATTTACTTTATATTACCGGCAACCTATTAGCAATAAACCTTCGAAGGACAATGGTTTGAGAGGTATATTGCACTCCGATTGACAAATCAAAATGAGCTCATGTGTCAAAAAAAATGGAAAGTGCACAAAGTGTCACTGATGTAAACAAGCCATTAAGATTTTATTTTAAATTCAATAATTTTTCATTTAGAAAATTAGTAAGTAGGCCTAAACTGTTCTGTTTTTAAATAAATAATTTACAGTTCACAAATCATATGAATTATATATTTCATTACATTTCCATTAAAATCTGTATACGTAATGTGTTTGTATCAAATAACAATTTAATCCGTGGTCTTGCAGAGCAATTCTGTTTTTATTTTAAAATATATAATTTCGTTTGTTTAGCTTATAAATAAGATAAGACCAACAACTATTTCAAATTTTATTTTATCCCATAGATATTTCCATTTTCTACATGCCTTATACACAATTCCTAGACAAAGAATGTAGAACATTTAAAGGTCACAACCTGATATCGATTTTTCCCAAAATTTGCTAGGCAATGTATAAAACGTCTAGAAGCTCTACACAGGACTACTATTAGTAACAATATGTATATATAGGCCCTAGATATATATATATATATATATATATATATATATTTAATATATATTTGTTTTTAATATATATATATGCTGATACGTATTCCTTCACGGATGGAAAAATATGATGAATAGTTACTATCTGGAGTACATCCGTTCATTCTCCAGTCCATAAATTCGCAGTTCCGACGTTTCGCTAGAATCTCATCCAGCATTGAGGAGGTGAACCCAACAACAGTAGTCTCGTTCTTCTACTATTGTTGGGTTCACCTCGTCAATGCTGGATGAGATTCTAGCGAAACGTCGGAACTGCGAATTTATGGACTGGAGAATGAACAAATAAAAACAAATATATATTTAATATATATCCTAATATCCTATATATACGTACACACGTCCTAACATATACATATTACTGGTAATAGATATAAGCGCCTATCAATTTAGCGGTTAATTATTTTATGCACTCATCAGAAGTTTTTATTCCCATTTAGAAGGAAAGTTTGAGCATTGACCCAACTTAGACATATTTACGGGCATTATATAGGAATATCTATTAACAGCTCGCAGTAGTAATTCTTCTAATAGTTTTCTCTGAAGAGGATTATTTTGTACCGAAATGTTCCTGAGGATTTTAATTAAAAGTTATTGTAGTTTAAGAGGTTTTATTTATATAGAATAAAAAAGATCTCATTTTACTCTAAGTTCGTTTATACAAACCATAGTATTCGTTAATCTTGAACCCATAGTATTCGAATTTCCCTGATAGATTGATATTTTTATGAATGTGGACTGTTTAAAATCATTGTTTAGGCCATAAAAAAAAGTAATTTTATAACCCTTAAAACACACCTCGCTATACTCTTGTACTAGACCCATCTACTTGTGCATGCTCTGCAGCCTGACATAAAGTAGTAACATCATTTATAAAATTAGCTCTCTCTATTAGATAATCATTCCACAAATCCTTGAATAAATTATTTACTTTCGTTTGAATTCAATATTTCTCTGGCTTCAGGAAAAGGGTTTTTTAAATCCATTCATGTTTCTCTTACCTCTGTCAGATCCCAAGGGTACTGGGAAGCGTTTAACAAACACTCCCGTGTACAATTTCCTTATAAATCCATGTAATTCTCTAAATTTATTTAATTTCTTTAACTAACTTTCGTTAACGTTGAGAATAAACTCTGCACTACCCATTCTAAAAACATGAAAAATATTACGTCATAAGGTGTTGTTCAGCCGCGCATATAAGATTATGTAAATGTAATCAATACTTTTAAAATGAGTTTTTGCGCAAAAGTTGCCGACCTGGTTTCATTTTACAATAATTGAGTTACGCGATACCGCCGTTTAGTTGTTGAGTTAATTACGATATTGGAAGATTATTAAAACCCACTGAAGTATGTAATGTACAATGCAAAATTTTAAATTAGTACAACGAGCGGCATATCATTCTGCGGAAGAAACCCTTCTAAACTGGTGAGTGATGATAAATTGTAAATTCACTAAACTCAGAATAAATTTTAAAAAATCATGATTTTAATAAAGTAAAAGCTTTCTATTAGATGAAGAAGTCATTTAGTAGAGTAAAGAACTTTTCGTTCAACTTTCATGACAAGCTCTTCTTATTAGTTCATTCACACTTACTTTTATCGCAAACAACTTTATTATAGAAACTAAATAAAATATATTTATTGGTCGCAGAATTATTTCTTTTGTTGATTTTACTGCAGCTTGTATTCCGATTTAGAAAAAACTTTGAATTTATTTTTATATTAATATATCTAAACCTGTTGTAATCTTTGTAGCTATCTTTATCAAAGCTAAAAAATTAATATATAACTTAGATAAAACATATATCTATAACAGATGTATAAAAATTTTTTGAAAGTATCAAGTTGTGTTTCTGTTTTAAAAGATGTTAATTTTTTTTACATTTTCGTAAGATTTTATTCATTTAAATTTTCTCAATAAAACAAAAGATTACGTTATGCTGCATTAAAATGTAGCTATATCATCATATACGTAAGAAATTCTGCTAGGAAGGTTTGGTTTCAAAATAATAATAAATAAAATTCCATATTCTGAAAAGTGTTTCTGTTACCAATTTAAATGTTTGTATTAATTTCTATGGGCATGAGCTGGTTGGTCCTCGTCCTGCCCCTGGATAGCTGAGTTCATATCTTACGTTTATGAAAAGAGCCTTTATAACACTCAGTGAACCGAACACCAAAACCGCTTCTGTAAAAGAAGCCCCATAATATGTCTTGTAAACAAGCAAATTGTCCTTCTCAGGACTACCAACGAGTTTCAACACAGAAAAAAATCACTCAGACAGACTGAAAGTAAATATATGGTCAAAAAACGTACTAACCATAAAAACTATAAGAAAAGCATTTAACATTGACAAGCACCTCATAATGAGAGTACGCGGAACAAATGGGACCAAAAGAACTGAAGTATGGTGTCCAAACAGAATAACTGCAAGAAACCTCACTCAACGTCTGAAGACAGAAACAAACAAAAGGGAAGCACACATCTCAATAGGACAGAGTTTTCCGGAAAGAAAAAAGAAAAGAGAGAGAACCTTACACCAATCGACCAACAACAAACTATATAAACAAAAACATGACAAACTATTAATAATGCACTGGAATGCCAGATCGTTAACACATAAAGCACCGGAGCTGGAAAAGGAAATTCATGAGAAAAATATAAAAATACTCTGTATACAGGAATTATCATCATCAAAAAACGAAGACCTTCATCCGAAGTTTAAACATTACAACCTACATAATTTATCTAGAGACAATTCGAGAGGCGGAGGATTAGTTACCCTAGTACATGAGTCTTTACATGTCGAAGGCTGTGATATGAAGATTACCAAACATTTAGAGTACATAAAAATTAATATAAGAGTTACCAATGAATTACAATTTACTCTAGTCAACACATATATACCATCCCAGGGAATTGAAGAGAAGGAATTGGACACACTAATCAGCTCCAACAAGAACCTGATCATAATTGGAAACATGAACAGCAGACACCAGAGTTGGAACAACGGACCAGAAAATAAAAACGGCCCTCAACTTTTCAAATGGATTCAAGCCGAAAACATACTTCTGCTGAACCAAAACAAAGAGCCCACATACCAGTCACCCTCAAGAGGAACTCTAAGCACTTTAGATTTGACACTCTCCTCACCAGTAATCGAGAAAAGAGTAACAAATTGGTACGTCGGGGAAGATCTAGGAAGTGATCACTTACCAATATACTTAGAACTTTCTATCTCAAGAAATCTAGTTCAAAACCCATCTGTCATAAGCAATAAATACAATATTTCAAAAGCTGACTGGAGTGCTTTCACAGAAAAAACAATACAAACGAGATAATACAATACACCCCAGAACTTCTAGAAATAAAACTTCTTCAAGCAGCTGACCATATCATCCCCAAAAAGAAACCAAGAAGAGAACACAAATTTAAAAATAGCTGGTGGTCAGAGAAAATCAGCCAACTTAGAAAAAATCGACAAAAGGCTAGAAGAAGGTGGAAGGTGCAGAGAACCAAAGAGTCCAGACAAGAATACAACAGATGCAACGCCATCCGTACATCAATTTCAGAGAAAAGGACATCTTGGAGAGAATTTGTAGGCTCAATAAATGCAAACACTCCATCCAGCACAGTCTGGAAAAAGCTTAAATCAATCGAAGGTAATACTGGCCAAAAGATCAGCCAAATACAAAGTGAAGCTGGAGAGTGGTTAGACGATGACAAAACAAAAGCAGAAACTTTTAACTTGTTTTTTAAGAACAGGGCTGGAAAGAAAATCCCATGGCCGAAAAAGCTCACTACTAAAGGAAAGCAGTTAATTTCAAAAGTCGAAGAACTGTACCGCCTGGAAGACCCTGCGAACGTACCCTTCAACATATGGGAACTGAGAAATGAAGTATCCAGATTGAAGGACTCGACTCCCGGATTAGATGGAATCCATAACAGAATGCTCCAACATAGATCAGAAGAGATGCTTACTAATATACTAAACGTATTCAATGAAATTTGGCACACGGGAAATATCCCAGAAAAATGGAAAACAGCACTAATTGTACCAATCCTTAAACCATCTAAAGACAAGTCCCAAATGAAATCATATAGCCCAATTGCTCTTACATCTTGTCTTGGCAAATTGCTCGAACGCATGGTGAACAATCGACTAACGTGGAGACTAGAAAAATACAACCTACTAGACCAATCACAATATGGTTACAGAAAACAGAGATGCACTAACGATGCCATAATATACTTAACAAACAACATCTATGCTGGCTTTGAGAAAAAAGAACTAACCATAGTTGTCCTCCTAGACTTTGAAGCTGCTTTTGACATGACACCCCACACCACTATCTTATTAAAATGCATGAAGCTTGGCATAATGAGAAACATGCTGAAGTATCTAACGAATTTCTTGAGCGGTCAAAAAATCAAAACATCGGTCAATGGCCAAGAATCAACAAGTGCTGAGATAGAAAACGGGACCCCTCAAGGAGCAGTTTTAAGTGCAACACTGTTCAATATTGCAATACATGACATTGCTTCCAACCTACCTCCGGGAGTCGAGTGCGTCTCCTATGCTGATGATGTAACGCTATTCGTCTCACATAGAGATCCGGACAGAGCTAACCAGGCGATGCAGATGGCCCTGGACCAAGTCTCGAACTGGTGCAAGAAGTGGTCACTGAAGATCTCTGCAGAAAAGTCAGAATGTGCAATATTTACAAGAAGGAATACCCTAGCCGACTACAAACCCAAACTAAAACTGAATAACATAAATCTTCAATATAACCACTGCCCTAAGCTGCTAGGAGTACTGCTTGATAAAAAGCTGAGATGAAAAAATCATATTGAAAAAACTGTTCAAGCTTGTAGAAACGTCTCAATTCAATCAAAGTAGTCGCCAGCCAACACCATATTCTTGAGAACGTTTCACCTATCCTTTGTAAGAACAAAACTGACCTATTGCAGTGAGGTCTGGGGAGCGGCCGCAGCAACGAACATTAATAAACTTCAAGTGATTCAATCGGCTGCCTTAAGAATTTGCCTGGGCTGTCCCAAAACCACTCCCATTGCAGCAATGGAAATAGAATTATCAATAAAACCCATAGATTTACTGCTAGAAGAACAAAGATGGAATAAACATCTAAAAACCCTCTCACTACACATAACCCATCCACTACAATCTTTAAAAGAAACTACTCCACGTCAATCATACACTCACAGTATCAATTTGCTCGCTGCTGAAATGCCTTCTGAGACTCCAGAGGAAATCCCGGTCTGCAACCACGAACCCCCTTGGAAGCAGAATGAAATAATGGTAACTTTAAACCTACCTTTTTGCCTAACTAAGGAAGACCCCCAGGAGGCACTTCGACGTGAGTCACTGGAAATGATTCAGAATCTGTACCCAGACTCCGTTCAAATCTACACCGATTGGTCAGTAGATCTAGTCCAAGATAAGTCAGGAGCAGGCTACTATAACCACTTCACTAGAGAAGAATATTACATACCAGCAAATGCAGCCTCTAGTGTCGATGCAGCGTTGCTGGCAATAAATGCAGCCTTGGTAAACTGCCTTCAACTACGAGCAGAGAAGTTCTGTATATTCACTGACTCCAAGAGCGCCTTGCACATAATAGAGAACCGGAAACCAGGAAGCTACTCATTCAGATTAGAAGAAATAACAAATTTACTCAACACTCTCAGCAAAGATGAGAAATAAATACAGCTCCAGTGGATCCCCTCACACTGCGGCATCGACGGTAATGAAAAAGCAGATACAATCGCCAAACAAGCAGCGGAAATGGGCCCAGACTTCTTACCACAGTACTCTCTAAAGAAATGCCTGAGTGCTGTGAAAACATCAGTTAGAAGAAAATGGGTCCACCGTTGGAGAGAAGAAACCAAAGGTAGAAACCTCTATGACATTCAAAAAGAACCAAATAATTTGGAAATGTATCAAGGGGTTCCCAGATTTACAGCCGTCTTTGCAGCACGAGAATCGGACACATTGTCACTGAGACCTATCTCTTCAGATTTAATCTGAGTGAATCTCTACTCTGCCTTAACTGTAGAAAAGAGGAGGAGACTCTAGACCATATCCTCCTTCGATGCTCCTCACCAATTCCACCAAGAGCAGCTCTATTGTCTGCGCTGGGAAGCCAGGGAAACATCAATACAATATTAATCGATAAACAGTTTTGGACCTTGGCTGCAGCAACTTATTATGGACATCGGACCATCGGAGTCACAAGACCTTGGACGTCCGCAGCAAGAAGTAAGTAAGTAAGAAGTAAGTAAGTATTAATTTTTATTGCAAAAATTATTTGCGAATAAAATGTACGAGAAATATTTGAGAACTAAGGGGAACCACCTTTCTCTATATTTAGGCCAGTTTGATATATTCCTATAATGTCACTCTAATTTAGAATTGTTATAATTTTTTTTGCACTAGGAGTGGCATTTTGGAGCGTGGCTCCACATATATACACGTTTAGCCCTATCTGTAATAACAACATAACGTTGTCGGGGACCATCATCAGGAACCTAGAAATAGATTTCGCAAAGATGTATATGAATTTTTCCTCTCGTCGAAACTTCCATTGTACAACCTAAAACTGTTGCCATGGTTACCACACAATATCATAAATGGTGCTCTAGGGTAAATAAAGTTTTAGTTTGTTAACCGCAGTAGGATTTACTTTTAAAAAATTGTATTATATTACTTGTTCGTCATTAACTCACTGCAATTATTAAAATTTAATTTCTCTTTAGTATTCATCCATTTACATGCTATATTATTCTGAAAAGCGATATTCAAAAGCTATCTTTTGTCAGCGTTACGTCATATAAATGAAGCCCAATACAAAAACATTCTCTCAAACTTTTGCTTTTATCTAGTGAAAAACAGGGAAAAACACATCTTCCTATTAAATCTTGATATCTATAATTTATTTAAAAGAACAAATTTTAAAAGGACACATAAACTTAGATTTACAAAACAAAATACATAAACCCTAATTTTAATACATGTTTCGACATTACAAGTTATCGTTTTCAGTTTAACCTATATACATAGTTTAGCGCATATTTTCAGAGGAATACATATTCCGAAAAAGGCAACTCATACAGTAAAACATACCTGAGTAAAAAAAAACCTTTCTGTGTATTGTGTTTTTTTTAATATATACCTTAAAATATATTGTATATTTCAACTCACAAGTCATTTGTCGGCACAATTACTAACGTTCCTGCATCGCTTAGAAGCTATTAATACAAGTGCCTGAGATCTCAATTATATCCCGTACAATAAAACAACCATCTATTCTTGGGTATGTAGGTCAAATCTACTCTGTAAATGACTACAATAATAGTTGGTCAAGTGTTTGCTTACATGTTCTCTATTGTTTTGCGTTTATTCTTGTATGTAGATGTAAAACTCCCACTTCAACTCTAAATTTATTAACTCCACTTTAACTTTAATTAACAGATTTCATTGTTCATTTTCAAGGAGGAATAGAAAATATAGCACCGCTTGGATAACAAAACGTTTCTGTGCATGTAAATTATGCGTTTAAAGGTCTTTCTTCGTCCATGAAGGTTTAAACATCTTTGTAACATATTGTAAAAGCAGATTATTTTTGAAAATTTCATTTTCAGGTAGAGAACATTGTCAGTAAAATATTCAAAATCAAAAGCTTGGAAGTACATGACTGAAATATACTAATTTAGAACCATGTTATATTTACTGTTTAGCTGGCCTAAGTATAAAAGGTAGTTTTAGACACCCTTACTCATTCTCGATGCCCTTTGTTTTTTCTTAGTTCTTTTTCTATTTTCTTCTCACATATTCTTTATAAACTGTAGGACGTTGTGACCACCTCATTTCTGTAATGCATCAACATTTTCTGTTACTCAGTCATTCTATGAGCACCTTATTCTATTAAAGCAACAAGTATACAGTATCAATACAACGAAAAAAATCAAAAATAACTAAATTTACAACATACCAAAGATTAAACCCTTATGTTCATGACATAGACATCATCCTATTAGAAAATTACAATCTATAATACAATAATTTACAAACTATACTGGACTCTAATATGGTTTTCGAAATGTATATAAGTGTTTAATATAATGTAAGTTGTAATATTAGTTACTTTTTATTAATTTTGTGCTATTGGGCTTTTTGAAAATATTTATATTGTAAAACTATAGATGAATGAAAACCTAAATTTCTGGTAAGTGATTCATTGCTCTATCACATTATTCTACTTTCACTTTTAATTATTACTTTACTCATTATTTTAAACAATTTTCTACAGCTTGCATAGTCTTTTGTATTTACTGAATGTTTGGCATTAGAGGTTGAGTATCTGTGTGTGTATGTGTGTGTGTGTTTGTGTGTGTGTGTGTGTGTTTGTGTGTGGGGGGGGGCTAGGGTGTGTGTGTTACTCAATCAGGTAAATACTACTGGGCCTATTGAGATGAAATGTTACAAATTCAATCCGGGCAACGCTTATATATACACCTTATATAATTGGATAATCACCTGTAAAAGTAACTTTTAAACACATTTAAATAGCTAATAGTAATTGTTTGTTGTTATTCATCTTTCAAGGTGAGGTATACTTTACAAATGCTATTCATTCAAGGTTAATTATATTTTACAAATGTCGTGTTACAAGCAGAAGCTTTTCCTTTTCTTGGTTTTTCAAGACAAAAATCGGTAATTTTATAAACTATAGTCTCATATAATTATTGGGATTAAATTTCAGTACATTAAATTCAACCCAAATACAAATACAAATTAAATCAATACAAATAGCCTATACGTCGATTCCGTACGAAGGTCAGGTACTATGCTGACACTAAATATTAAAAGACTCCCTAATATTGAAAGTTAAAATTTTGGTGATGCATTTGGTCACCAGTTATTTTATTTCTAATTTTTTTGCCCTAAAAGATAGGTCCTGAAAGGAAACGTTCCCGTTGATGTTTCCTGTTCATCTACACTCTCATATGTTAGGTTACACGGTGTAAATCCATCTTCTCCTTGAAATTCTCTAAAAATTCTAATGTCCGTCTTTCCTTAGGATATCAAGTCACTATATATTTATTTTCGTTGTATCACTAATGAGCGAATAAATATTTTATTGAATAAAACTTATAAGTTAGTTATTTATAGTATTGTCTTATAAACTATTAAGGTAATGCTTTACTATATCTTCATATTAATGTAAAAGCTGATTTTACAAGAAGGACTTTTCTTGTGTTGTCGAAGTAAGTATAAACTTACAGAGAGCAGGTTTTCACATAAACAAAGACGTATTGACAATTCTATAAAGTACTTTCTACTTTCTACTTTCTACTTTCTACTTTCTCTACATTGGTAAGAATACGTTCGCTAAAGTAAAAGGACTATTAGAGAAACCTTTTACCTAAGGCGGGGGCAACTGGGGGGGAGGGGTTTAATGGCAACTGTAACGAACAAAGGATGCATTAAAGTCATCATAGGGGTTGAGTTATGTCGCACAGTTTGAGAAACAGATTCACACGCACGTAAATTTAACTCTCAAAACAAATTCAGAAATAACTTTCAAAATGTTACATATTCAGAAAGAATCATTTTATACAGTGATCATTAATCCTACAAATTTAATTCGACGCATTATGTATCTCCCTAACTTTGTCATTTATCACGTTCGGTTGAAATCCCTCTTCATTTCTTGCATTGTTTCACGTACAGTATTCAATTGGATAAGCTTTTCAATTATGTTTTTCTATTTGGAATCGATTGTTCAGCTTTTTATAACGGTCCTAGTTAAGTTCTTTTTTCTACTTTTATTGTTTCAATACCGAGAATTTTGTTTTAATTCCACAGCTAAATTAAACGTTCAGTATTTCAGCTGTTTGGTAGACTTATGAGATGAAATTTAATTTTATAACTACAAACGTGTCATTCTTCTCCCTTCTCCCTCTCTCTCTCTCCCTCTCTCTCTCTTACTCTCTCTCTCTCTCCTCCTCCCCCCTCTCTTTCGTCCTCTCTCTTTCCAACATGTTCTACCCCATCATTCTTTCTCTCCCACACTGACCCTTTCTCTATGACTCAATCTCCCTCTCTCACCATCTCTCTCTCTCTCTCTCTCTCTATATATATATATATATATATATATATATATATATATATATATATATATATATATATATATATAAATATATATATATATATATATATATATATATAAATATATATATATATATATATATATATATATATATATATATATATATATATATATTTAATAAGCAACCCTGTTTCTTGTATTCACATACCACTTACACTTACTTAAACAAGAATCTTACTTGGTATAGGTACGAGTGAGAACTTCAAAGTTTAGCATCATCTGAGACTCGAAAACGCAGTGTATATATATATATATATATATATATATATATATATATATATATATATATATATATATATATATATATACTAAAAGAGAACGAGAACAAAAGACGCCTCTCTTGGGATATTATTTTTAAGGATGATTGATAAAATACTTCCTATCGACAGAAAGTTATTTTTAATAGATAGATGATTTTTTCCTAAAAACACAAACACACAGAATTGACATCCTTTTTATGCTTTTTATATATTTTTAAGATGCCTTTTCAATAAGGTGTTTTTTTTTTAGTTTTAATGCGATTTGTTAGTATGAATATTACTGTCCACAAATACTCAAGGAATACATTGGCAAATGACAATCAAGAGGTTGAATATTGGAAAGGACATAAACCTTCCTTGTAGAGGGTATATGAGGGATATATCAGGTGTGCAAGGTCGTATATGAGATCATAAAAGCTGTCTTATAGTTCCACCCCTTGAAAGAAAAGGTGGTGTAAGGAACGATTGAGAAATGAACCAAGTAAACAAATTAAAGATTGCAAATTCAAAGTACATAACTGTTTTTAATTTGTACGTTCTTTCAATCGTCATCTGAAATGTCTTTAAATGATTTGCGAAACACCAAATTGCAAACACAATCGTATTCAGAACAGAAATCATGTGCTCCGTAACGAAATATGCAAACTTGTGATACCGTGGCTGGTCTTTGCACGTATATTGCTAAACGTTAATGATTAAAGTTTGCGCCGGGAGTTATAATAACACACGTTATGAAAGTTTTAATCAGAAAAGTTCATGGCGCGTTACAAAATAAAAACAAACAAATGTAACAAACGAGACTTTCTGCTGGGTCCGGACGTCCATTCGCCGCTTCAAGGCGGAGCGGGTATTACAGAAAGCGTAAATATTGTGTTGAATAGGGCTTTTTTAATATGAGCTCAAACTTCAAATAGACTCATTAAAATAAAGTCGGAAAAGTTTTTTTGTGAATCTATATGAATTAACCGGGTTTTACTCCAGGCACAAAATTATAAAAGTGTATGAAACATTTTCGAACCCAGTATTCGAGACGGGAGGTAGAGGGTCAGTACATAGACTTTCATAAATACACGATAAGTTTTGCCAAAACACTGACCTGCATGGGAAGGTCGATATAGAAAGATTTGATGATAAATTTGCTTCGGTATGAAATAACAATCTTGAAATATTTGTAGAAATATCGGTTGCAGAAGCTGTTGATGTATAGAACAATCTGAATATGTAACATGTTTTCAGAAGTGGTAGTACACGAGAAAGTGCGCGGTTACGTTGTTCGCACTATACCGTTATTATTTTTATTGAGATTGTTTTCAAAACAAAGAGTGGCGAGGACATACCTCTTTTCACCCCAGTTTAAGCACACGATGACATTATTTTTAACTCTCCCCGCCCCCCTATACATCTTTTCCGTACTCCTGCCTAGTTCGTCTATCCTTCTTTATCATTTTTTCTTACGGGTAGGCGTCTCTTATCACCCCAAAAGAGAGTACGTCTCGTTCAGATACGGGATCCTTAAGATTGTTTCTATTATCCCATTGTTTTCTCTCCCAACGGGTTTTATGTCCCAGCCCTAACCCTATATTCATTAACCTTTACAATCCTTCATAGGAGAAAGTATACACACTGATCGCCTTAACATTACAACATAACAAAAATCCAATGCAAAGCTTCGTGAGATACAATGGGAGACCTAGCAGCGCCTATTGAGAATGTTTAAGTCCATCTGGGCACACCACTCAAACAGAACGTTCAAACTTGCAAACACCATTAATCACACACAAAAGATAGATCAAACTGACACACGCCAAATTCAACACACTAACTCATTCACATATTCTTAACAGGGTTAGGGTGAATCTACTTCAAGAAAACAGCCGTACTAAAGGCAACTCAATTTTAATTTTACTATCGACACCAAGGGATGTATATGCCCCTTCTTAAATCATAACTTTGTTCCAATTAATCTTTTCTTATCTTTCACCTATCCTTAATGGGATAAGTAGACACCGCCTCATGCCTCAATAGAGTATTTGCTTACTATTAGGCTTACTTTATGTAAGTGACTCTGCTCAGAAGAGATATAATCTTTTCTTACCTTTTACCTAACCTTAATTAGCAGGGTATACACCACCTCATGCCCTAATAGAATATTTACTTACTTTTAGGCTTGCATTATGTAAGTGACTCTGCTCAGAAGAGATATAATCTTTTCTTACCTTTTACCTAACCTTAATTAGCAGGGTATACACCACCTCATGCCCTAATAGAATATTTACTTACTTTTAGGCTTGCTTTATGTAAGTGACTCTGCTCAGAAGATATATAATATTTTCTTACTCCCAATACCCAGTTATTGTTAGGTTTACTCTTACTTCTAACTGTATTCCTTTTTATACTCGTATTTTCTTATTATCCATGGTCCATAGTGGTATAGGTTTGGTAGCCCCTTACTAATGACCCCGAGAGAGAGAGATGGTAATCTACCTTCTTATTTCCCATATACTGCAGATAACGTTTTATATTGATAATTTAATATATACTAATATATAAAAATCTAATAGTGTCTTTCTGTGTGGGTACGTGTTACTCAATCACGTAAAACCGTGATTAATCACATATTATTATTTTATGTGGGGGAAACTTTTACCTTGACTGGACGCACCTAAAACAAAACCCCTAAGTCCTTCTTCTAATACTTCCACTATTCGTTCTATTGTTTCTTCTACTTTTCTTTTTTCTATTTTCTTCTCAACCTCTTTCTTTCATTTCCTTACTCTCTTCTCAAAATTTTCATCTCTCTTCTTCGATTCTCTCTAAATTTCCCGTTTTCAATTCTGATAGTTACGCCTATCTTCTCCATCATTTTGTTTCTCTGAATAATTTGTATAACTGAAAACTTACTTTTCACGTCGTTTTATTAAACGCAAGGTGCGTATAATATACGCAAGTATAGCATTGTGTATTTCTTTTAAATTTTCTTTTACCTTTTTCGTCTATTTTCACCAAAAATGCTTGATATAAAAGGCATGTTTTTACATTGAATTACAAAAACGGAGTTTGGGAAGCGAAGCGAAGGAATTGAACAGTGCAATAAAATATAACTGGATCCGCCCGTCAGTTTCATTCTGAATGCTTGTCTGCACGCAGAACAAGTATTACAGTGACGTCACAAAGATTGCTTTCACTCACTGAAGAATGCAATATATGAGGACAGTGAGGCACAGCTGTCGTTCATTGGCGCTATATTTGAGGAGACGAGTGTACCGATAAACATTTCTGCCAAGTTTGAGATTCCTAACCAAATATAAAGGAACGTTTCGTTTTCTAGAATATTTCGAGGGGAAGTTCTCGGCATACGAAACCCTGTCTATGTTATTGCGTGCCACAGTTGACACGTGAGGGCGCTTTTTTAGTATCAATGATTCAAAGCTGTAATCTCTTTTTATTCCACCTCAATTCGCCTTTTTTTACATATGTTATTTACAAATAAGAAAAAACAAATAAAAAGGAATAACAAAAGTTACGTTAGGAATAACAAGAATAAACCGGAATAAATAGTAATAACAAAAATAAACAGATGTTATGTCGGAAATCACAATTTGTACTTCAAACCTGAAAATATAAGAACAAACAGAAACTTGTATATATACAAAAAATACAAAAAGAAACAAACTAAGCACAACAGACTTCCACAAGTACATAAACAAAATACACGACAGTATAAACTTCACGCTAGAAACAGAACAGAAAAAAATCGACTTCCCCGATCTCACACTAACAAAAGAAAACAACAACACATACGTTCAAAATATACAGGAAACTCACCACCACTGAGAGAGTTATCACCCCCACACAACACATACGTGGTCCCTTCCACTCCATAGTACACAGACTAATCTACATACCCATAAACAATGAGACAAAATAAACGAACTTAACAGAATATAATATATAGCCAATTGAAACGAACACAATCTAATAAACAACATAATGTGCAAAAAACAACAAATACATAACAACAATAACACACAAATACAAAAATACATAACATTAGCATATCACGACAACGCATCACAGAACATAGATTCCTCATTCCGCAAATTTAAATACAAATTAGCCTTTGAAACATTCAACACTACTAAAAAATACATACACACTACATAAAAACACTCCAAAACAAACACGACAGGTAGGATTATGTAAGATCACATGCAACGACTGCCTCTGCTTTTACATAGATTAAACAGGGACAACCTTTACCATGAGATACAAAGAACACATAAAAGTCATAAAAAGGATATGCATACAAATAACACTACACTCACACACCAATATAGACACTAATCTAAAAATCCTTCATTGCATCAACATGCAACATACTAATCGCAACAGAAAACTACGAGATATACAAACACCACAAAAGCCATCCACAATACATTCTAAACGACAAAACACACTCACAATCAAATACTACATTTAACACATTATAATTAACAACTACTCTATGCACAAGAATACACAACAGAACACCAATACACTGCACTCTCACACCAATACAACACATCTGAGCAACAGTCTTGTCCGTAACTCACAGAATTGAACAATGCACTAATCTAGGCCAAAACGCGTCTGCTAGATGATACTATTATAAAAAGAGTAGTATAAAATAAATTTTTCTAGAGTAGTTGATATATTAGAGTAGAATATTAAAAATATTTTTTTCACTATAAGGTATTTTTCTATTAACAGATCGTATGGTATTTTTCAACAATTTTTCATTTTTTAGTACCCAAATTATTTTTTATCCCAAAACCTTATTTATTTACAACGATTCTGCTTGTTTATATCTTAAGCTGATCGAACACAAAATACTCCATTTTGTCATCGACTACTACGTTACCAAAGTTTTATTACGTTTTTACTTTTTACATAGAGTAGATCTATTTTACTGAACAGTATAGCTACTTAAAGAGTCTTGTAGTTTATTAATACAAGAGGGAGATTTTGCGAGTCTGAGAGTTGCTATAAAGCGTGTAGCGAGAACTTTAAGGATGACAGTGCAAATGAAACGTTTAATAAAAGAAGATATTCTGTAGGTATTTGGTGAAAATGTCCTGTTGATATTTGGAGTAGAGAGCCGTTACAATCTGGACTTAGTGAGATCTCGTCAAAACAAAGTCGTAAAGTGGTAACAAAGTTGCCTTGGAAAATTGCCTTAAGAATATAAAGTTATAAAGACTTTCCATTTCATTAACATGAAATAATTCTCTAGAGAAACATTTTAGAGGAAATACTTTCATTAGAAGACGTACAGGACACACTAATCATTTTTTTAACGAAAAGAGATGGTTTGAGATCGTGAAACATAAATAACATATCTTTGTGCGTGAATAATTTAAAGAAAAGAAAATTATGATGAGGCGACCTTATATGTATTGCGAGTGAAGAGCGCAGATAACTCAGCTCCTATATATAGAGGAATGAAGCTACGCCCATTGACGTCAATTCACACATTGACGTCAATCCACACTCACCTGATCCAAAGAATTACTCACATTCCATTGCCTTTGTTCACCTTTCTGTCGATAAAATCTATCGATGACACACTTCCAGACTTCAAAGTATCATCGCGTTTGTCAAGACTCCCTTGCTTTCCTATTACGATAGCCTGACTCGCTCTTCTCCTGTTGTTGGGTTCACCTCGTCAATGCTATATCAGATTCTAGCGAAACGTCGGAACTGCGAATTTATGCACTCCAGAATAAACAGATGTACTCCAGATAATAACTATTCATCATATTTTTCCATCCGTGAAGGAATACTTATCAGCATATATATATGTGTGTGTGTGTGTGTGTGTGTGTGTGTGTGTGTGTGTGTGTGTGTGTGTGTGTGTGTGTGTGTGTGTGTGTGTGTGTGTGTATAAAGAGAGAGAGAGAGAGACCCGTTACTATAAACTATTTTATTTTAATTTCCTTATTATTATTTCAAACACTCAAAAATCTAAAATGCTTTTTATATAAGTAAACGCAATTCTGTACCACATAAAACAATACAAAAATTAGTACTGCAAATTCTATTTATGAATTTCAAATTTTCAACCATTTATTGTACAGATTTACCAGTATTAATAAATACATGTATGATGACATATTTATAATAATTATATAATCGTATATATAAATACGCACAGAAACTGAATACGTGTTTGAACATTTAAATCAATTGCTAGATGAACTAAAAGAAAAAAAACACTATGTCCCTATGAAAGTTATGCCCCAACAAATGTAGGATTATGATTAAGATAGGATGTTCCTTCTAAATATTCCCCCACTTACCTGAAAAAGACCTGCTCTCTCATGGAGTGAAAAATGTGTTCATCTATTCGTTTTCCTGCTTTAGGCTGTTCAATCAGACAATGTGAATTAGTTTTAAAGACCCTTTCTCCACCCTTACTTTGTTCAGTTCATTTTTACTTTTAAATTCATCCAGTTCAGATTTTTTAACTCGACTGACACACCTATTTCTATATTTTTTATATCAAATTCCGTAGCAAGTTGTTACTAAAGCTAATTTTACAAATCGTATCTCGGTTTCAGGTCTGTTTCACGTTTCTTCAGATCTAAACCTCACTCCGACCATTTGCAGACTTGTCTTCTAGCACGTTTCTAGTGATAAAAGTAATAATATGCCAAATGTGAGAGAACGATATGTTTTGTATGAGCAAATGGTTATAGAAATGGTAATTAGATATTTTAAAACAAGTAATAGGCCTACGGAATAAAAATTTAAGTCAATTCCTACTGAGGTCGATAAAGAAAAGTTCTGTTGATACATATAATATAATAATGTATATATATATATATATATATATATATATATATATATATATATATATATACTACAGAATCCCAATATCAAGTGGTAAAATAGAAAGGGAACTCCTTTCAAATTTTCCATTTTCCTCTTTATACAATATATGGTGTTGGACTGTAACTTTTGTTTGTTACTATTTATTCGCTTCCTTTTTGTTTCGCTTCTAATTTATGAAGCTGATGGTTGTCTATAATTTCTTGTTCTATCCATCTCTTGTATTGCTTTATTATTACAAGGAACCTTTCTCTTATAATTTCATATACATTTTTCAGTAAATGATCTCTTGCTGTGGGAAGTTGGCTCAATGCCAAAGTACTGGATTTCAAGCACGTAGTTCCTCGTTTCAAATCCGACCGAAAAATCAAATTTTTAATATGAATTAATAAATAAATATTTGAAAAAACTCTATCAGCATCAATTGCCATCCACTATAGCTTTAAAAAAAATGTATTTGAACATGATTGGATGAATAAAAAACATCAATATGAACTTAGTTTGATGAAGTGAAAATGTGTACAATATAAATATAAGGGGTGTGTGAGCTAAGAGTGGGATTTAAAAATAGCGGAAGAAAGGAGTCCCGTAGTTACGAGTTATGATCGTAAAAATGTAGTTTGACTGGAAAAGGTTAGAAAAATATTTTTATCTATGCATGAGTTACGCTTTCTACACTAAAAAGTAGTTTCTGCAACTCCAATTAATATTCGAAGCGTCAGTTTTATCTTTAATTTTGCTTACAAAACAAATCTCCAAAGGCATTCTCTTAATTTAACTAAAACGTCCGGCGCATGTGAACACGCAGGCTCTCAACAAATTATCTTCAAAATCGCAAAGCTTTGACGTTTCTTTTGAAATGGAAAACAAGTTGATTTTAATGACTTCGAAACTCACAGTTCCGCCACTTTGTTACGAAACGTTTTAATTAATTAAGCTTATTATGTTTACCTCTAATGGAATAGAACCGTTTACTTTCCTCGGAACCATTTGTCAGTCACAGTTACATTTTACGTTTAGAAAACAAAATTAAATTATCTAGTCTGCCGTTTAATAGTGTCATTTGTTTGATTTATGTAACTCATCAATAGCCCGTCACAAGTCTGTTTCGCTGACGTCATTTAACACGAGTGTATTTGCTGGCAAAAGTACTACCAAGAATGCTTATTTCAGTTAGAAGTTAGTTCTGATGTTATAACAAGGTTTATCTTGAAGTATGTACAGTGACGTATGTTTTCATTTATCTTGAACCACTTGAAAGTATTGCCCAACACGCCTGTTAAAGGATGTTCATTTATTTATCTCGCTTTTCTTCTTTTTTTCTTTTTTTCCCTCTTCGTACTATTTTCACTCATATTTCTCAATATTTTATCCTTGTTCCTTTTTCATTTCATTTTACCTTTTCCATTTTTAGTGTGTTTTTGTAGTTTTAAATTGGACAGACTATATTATCATTAAAAGCAGAACATAATATAACCTATTTTGTTATTATAACTTCTTATCTTTAAATTTAAATTATACGATTTAGCACATTTATAAATTTTTTGTTTATGTTTTATTACACAGACTTTATCAAAATAAACTAACGATAACATATAGGTCAAGTCACTTATATTTTTACCATTAATGTATAGTAAATAACAGTTTGTAATTTTTCATAGACATACATATTACCTAAAGGCTTGTCCAAACTATGGACAAAGTCGAGCAATTGTCTAAAGTCAAGGGATGTCTCTAGACACGTTTATAGACAACGTATCTAGACATTTTAGAGACTTGTTGCTTGTACACACTTGTTGGCTAGTTGCTAGACATGGCTGACAATGTTTGAATAGCTTCTTGCGCTGTTATAATTTTGAATAATGAAAAAAATCTGAAGACAGCGTTGGCGGGGGCGTCAAATTTTTGCAGAGGGACCTCGTTTCGGTTGGAATTTACTTTTAGCACTGAAATTAGAAGACCCTATGGGGTTCCGAAATTTTGCCCGTTTGACTTCAAGTGATTTTGAAGAATTACTACAAATTTTAAGCAGAAATATTGAAAAAAGGGATCTCATTCCACCATATATGGATTTTTTCCACATCTCCTACGGATATTTCATATTAATGGCCAGTTCTTCGATGCCTTTTTTTTCTTCTGATTTTTATAATCGGGATTTGTAACCTCCCATAAACAATTCGCACAGAGAAAATAATCTAGTGAAAAATAAAACTTTTTCCGAAGGCCACATATTGAAATAATAAAAACAATTAAGAATAAAACAGTTGAGCAAAATATACAAAAGTAATTGAACAATAAGTATTCGTCATGACTCACTGATAATACTGATCATACAACAATGTCTCGCAACACGTCCTCACTAAGAAATGTTTCCCAATATTGTCTAGCAATTGTCCTAAGTCTCGAATCTGAGCTGGGAGATCAAAGTTCTGCGATTTTGTTGCAAATCAATGTTTATAGACGCGCGTTTTGTCTAGCAATTGTCTATAGACAATCGTTCGATTGCAACTAGACATTGTCTAGAGACATAAATGGCTCGACTTTGCCTAATACATGTGGATGTCTTAATACAAAATACAGAAAGGGACACAAACTAAGAATAATATAGAAAATAGTTGATGTAAACAATCATATATAATCACAGCCGCTATTATTATGTAATTTAGTAAAATAAACGATTGTTCTGAATATATAGGTTGCACTTGAAAATTAATATTATAATCTGTTTTTTCCAATTATGTTTTTTGAAATCTTCAGGGTAGTTCCTTGATCTCAATACTGTAATGCATTCTCGTAGAAATTCTTTAAAGATGACGTCACGTTCTACTGATTCACTTCCATGCGAATTTAGTCAACCAATTTTATTTGACGTTTCATTTTTAAAAACCTATTTCTCTGCATAAATGCCTTTTTAACGAGAAATTCTGGCGTCGAGACAATTACTAGAAAATTGTTAGGTTTTTAAGAGTTTTTTAATAAAGCAATTGCACTACGTCGAGATAAGCACTTTAGAAGGAACGGCAGATGCAGCAAGTTTAGGGGTTGACATAGACAGATGTATGTTATGGGTGGGAGAAGCGAGGGTAGGGTGGATGTCAAAAGATGTCTTCATTTTCAAACTCTATGATCTTAGAGTATTATATATTATTTCGGCATAATGTACGACTTACACTTATTTTTTTAAAGTTATGCCGTTATTGTAAAATAAATTTGTTTAAACAGGTTTCATTGTACAAAAAAATTGTATTTGAATATTAAATATTATCTATATTTGAAAACTACAAAAAATTCAGTAACTGAGAAAAAATTTTAAAGATTTCTGAAGTTAATTTTGATTAAATAATTTCAAAGGGATGATTATTTCACATCAACGTAAATATAACAATAGCATTAATATTTAGAAACTTCTAAACTTGCAATCTATAGTATCCCCATGCGCGTAGGAAAAGTATGTTTCTAAGGTAATTTTATCCAAAATTAAACTTCCTTCATTTTCTTCACTTTTTAACGAATATCTAGCTGTCTTTAAATTAGGTTAAATAAGTTTTACATGAGTAAATTACAAGTAAAGATATAGGATCAAAAACGGAACAGTGAGAGTTATGGTGATGGCATTGGTAATGGTACGGTTGTGTGGTGATGGAGATGGGGATGGGGGTGGTAATTGTGATAGTGTCGGTGCTGTGGTGATGGTGATAGTGATGGTGATGGTGATGGTGATGGCGATAGTGATGGTAATAGTCATGGAGATGATGGTGGTGATGGTATTGGTGATGGTGGTGGTATTGGTGATGGTGGTGGTTTTGGTGATGGTAATGGTAATTGTGTTGGTGATAGTGAGTGTAGTGATGGTGGTGGGGGATGGTTGTGATAGTGATAGTAATGGTGATGATGGTGATGGTATTGGTGATGGTAATGGTTATGGTGAGGGCGATAATAATATGGTAGTAATTGAGATGATAATGGTGATAGTGATGGTGGTGGTGATGGTACTGGTGATTATGATGGTTATGGTGATAGTGATGGTGGTAGTAGTGGCTATTGTTATGAGGATGCGTGATAGTGGTGGTGTTGGTGATGGTAATGGTAATGGTAATAGTAATTGTGATGGTGATGTTTATTATGATAGGGAGGATGATGGTGATGGAGATGGTGATAGTGATGGTGATTTTGATGTTGATGGTGATGATAATGGTGATGGTAATGGTGATGGTGATGGTGATGGTCATAGTTATGGTAAATGTTTGTGGTGGTAAGATTACAGTAGAAAATCTTTCCGCCAAATCTTTTCTGCCCAATCTATTTTTACTACACTTTTAGAGTGTTTGATTCACATAGTTTTTACATTGCTGATTTTCTGAAATTTAATTTATTTGAACACCATCCACTGTTTTGTATATATTTTCATGAATTTCTATCCTTTTATTCCAAAGGTTTTAAAATATAAAATATACTTCTTTTAGAGTTTTTCTTATTGTTGCACCCCTGATTAAAGGCTAAACAATAACAAAGTTATGTCCCAAAATAAAATTCAAAAAGTCTCCCCTTCACAAAGGAAATTTTAAAATAGCCTCCCTCGGGCCGTGGCCGGTGCGTATTCATACAATATAGGTTATGTCTCTAAATTTAAAATATCGGTTTTACCTTTTTCATTCGCAGATTGTTCCCTTGGTCACCGCTAGCACTGGTATGTTTCTGCATGATCCTTCTCGACAAGAACCCTCTGGCTTCTCTTATTCGACTCTTTACTTAAATTGGTATTTGAATTTAAAAACAAGGAAAAAATCAAATGCGTACAGAACAGCTGATAATAAACGGAGTCCGTACTGTGCTGCCCTCAATCGAACCTTTAGCGACTACTTACGTTAATTAATTTAATTTGCAAACTATTTAGCTGTGTCATAAAACAAATTTGCTTGCACCAAAATATTTTGTTTTTGCTTTTAAAATTTTGTATTTTAATGAAGATGGAAAACACAATATTCAAATTAATCAGTATTGCTTTAGTTAAACACTTTGAGTAGCTTCAGGGTTTTGCGTCTTTGGTGACAAATTGCTGTATCCAGATGTGTCTTGAATCTTGGACATGTAGCAACCCCCTAAACACTAATCAAGCTAAGACGCTATTGTGGCTGAATGAAGCCTAATTTAGCCCTCCTCCCTAAATGTCCTCCTTGCCTTTAACCAAATTAGTGGCTTCATCCTCAATTTGCGTCTATTGTGTGTTTACTGAGAATTTGTGACAAATTTTGGGAAAGAAAACAACAATCAGCGAATACACGTGGCTTCAGAATATACCAACATGTGTCGATAGTTAATTGATTTTTTTTCTTTTTGCCGTTTTCAATAAGGAGGGTTTTTTAAATTTAACTTGTTTCTATACTTTATTTGTGTTTATTCAGCTATTACTTCGAAATTGGTGGACGAAATTAAATGAATCCGTTTTCACTGAGCATCTCCCGCTCATCCCATCCTATGTAAGGGTTGCCTAATTACGTTGCCGATGATTAAATTTCATGTTTTATGTTCAACCAAAAATTATTCCAAAACTAGGGGTCCGATATTAATGAATATTTTTTTAATGAACAAAATAAGCCCTTCTCAGTTGTCTTATTATATTTTTGTAAATATTTGCCTAAAGTGTTGACAAAGTTAATTTTTCAATTCCTTCTATTAGCTCACCCTCTCGTTATATGTATATATATATATATATATATATATATATATATATTAAATATGGTGATATGTTTTCTTGTATATATAGTTAATAAATTAAAAATATTTCAAAAACAAGAATACTTTTAATGAATATATTTATTCAAAGCTTTTCGCCGATTAAATAGTATCAGCATCTTCAGGAAAAAAATTATCTAATAAAATCTTATTTTTAAAATCTAATTTTATTAGATAATTTTTTCCTGAAGATGCTGATACTATTTAATCGGCGAAAAGCTTTGAATAAATATATTCATTAAAAGTATTCTTGTTTTTGAAATATTTTTAATTTATTAAATAAATATATATATATATATATATATATATATATATATATATATAAATCTTGTACAAATTTTTAATCATTAATAAATACATTCTATCAAGTTCGAACAGAGGAACTACATGTTTGACATCTGAGCCACCAATTTGCCACTGAGCCAACATTCCCATGGCTAGAAATCAATTACTTAAACATGTATATGAAGTTAAAAGAGAAAGGTTTCTTTAAATAGTAAAGCATTATAAGAGGTGGAAAGAGTAAGAAGCTATAGACCACATAAAGTAGAAACGAAAAAATATCGAATAAATATTAAAAAACAATAATAGTCCAACACCATATACTGTATAGAGAGGGAAATGGAAAGTTGCAAGGAAATTCGCTTTCTGTTTACCAACTAATATTGTGAATCTGTCATGTGTACACATATTCATATTATTTATAATTATAAAATAAAAAGTAACTAAAATAAATTATTCTTTGCAAACCTCAGTGAGAAATGACTTTAAAAATATTTTTCTATATTACTTGTATATGTTAACCCAATATCTGCTTGTTCAATTTCGATTAAATGTTTACGCTAATTATTGAGAAACTACTTGTCAATTTTTATAATCTTTTGAAATAACAGACGATCATCCGACTTCAGTTTCCTAAGGATTAGTCCATCAGGTCGCCAATAAATTATTTTAACTCTTTTTCACGAGCCAAAACATCTGAAGTTTCAATGAATTGTTTTTCAAAATAAACATGATCATCCCCCATTCCCTGTTTTTACTGGTCCTGTATGTGGCCAATAATGTATTCTTGTAAGTATTTGATGTCTTACATTTATCAGTCGAAACTACTCGATAGATTGGTTCTTAGGATTGTTAAACATATAAGTAAGAAAAACTAATTTAAAATAACTGGCATTGACAATAGTTCTGAAGAGCGCCAAATAATTTATAAGAATTGGTTTTCGAAATTAACTGTGTTTTGTAATCACTAAGAAATGATGCTTTTTAAATACCTACTTCTATAGGAGTTGTATAAATATTTTCAGAATCTAAAAAGTATTTTTTTTTATACTGAACACAGTTTATTCAAAGCAGATATATTAACACTGTAGTCAACTTGTAATTAAACTCAAACGTAAACCGAGAGACACAATATGGAAGCAAAGCGCCTTATTATAAAGGATGTGAGGTATTATACTTGGAACACGTATTATGTATTCAATTCTGTCATTGAATCACTTTGCTACCTAGGAAGATTAACTTAGCTATACTGACGTTACATACGTTTATAGCATCCACAACGTCTTATACGCACAAACACGTAAGTATCGATATTCCCAAAGAGCTGCTAATACTAGCTTACTAATAAAGTGTAACTATCGATTCAATTACCTTTTTTTTGTTTTTACATAAAATTCCGCTCGTCTCATTTTTTTTTTTTTAATGACTGCAATAATTTAATATTATACTATATTAATATATAATAATAATTTACATAATAATTTTAAAAGTGTGTTTAAACCATGTGCCTTAAAGATTAAGTAAAGATTATACGTAAAACTTGGTGTTGACATAACACATTTTTGTGGTATCGGGATTGAATAAAATACGTTCGTTTAACATAAAAATTGTTTATTGCAGCATTTTTTGAAGATATATTTTCAATATTTTTTTTTTTTTTTTTTTTTTTTTTTTTTTTTTTTTTTTTATTAAAACTGGTCATTTCTGACCAACCATTAATTTACATTTGATAATTAGATTTTAGCTTTTATTACAAAGAATCCATTGATTTCTATTGTATCTTGTTTGATGTTGGAAGCCAACCGGCGTGAGGAAGAGTATTGTTGTCACTCTTGTCGTTCAACGAGTTCAAATGGTTTTGTGCTTTTGAGTCGTCTTGTC